>CM067359.1:141512294-141621789 GCA_034401795.1 Chaetoderma sp. LZ-2023a
ACGACACGACGATGTTAGTTAGCTGCGTTATCTGGGTAATTTCATCAAACCTAAGTTATTTAGTGAAATATTTACACTTTTATGCGCATTTATTGGTGGCAAGCGATCGGTGTCCGCCATTTTGAAATTTAAGCAAATATCGGACTAACCATCTGAACCGAGGTCGGGTGCTCGGTTGACTATAGTTGACTAGCTAGTTAACTATTTGAAGTTCAGCTGGTACTCTAGTTAGCTATAGCTAACTATGGTTAGGAGTCGAACTTGACCTAGAAAGCGCTCTGCAATATCGATGGACATAATTGCCAGATGCTACTATGGCAACGTAATTGTTTTTTAGAAATGCTCTGAAATATTATCTGAAAATGGAAGAACGTGTTATATTCGTGAAACATTTTATTATAAATACATATAAAAGCGCATCTCGATATTAACTCTATCGCTGTTATGACGAGGGTATCGACAGCAGTTTTCAACCCAATTTCTGTACGCTTTCGGCAAGGAGAACCAGTTTCCGTAGTTAATAAAGAGCACCACACTCATCTTCAAACAGATGATTGCCCCATTTCTGCTGTTGGATTAAAGCTCAACAGCCGTGCTGAAATACATGATAAGAAGCTCTCAAAAAGAAATTGCAGAAATATCCTATGTGCTGATGAAGCGAGTGCGGACATCATCATTGATTCTGTAAATAATGGTCATAGAACAAGATATTCTGGGATCAATACTGATTCGCTTGCATACAAATATATCCAGAAGCACATAGAGCAAGCTACCTCATCTGATTGTAGAACTACTGAAGTGCCTAACGTGCAGAATACTACACATCAAGAGGATGTCCGTGGCTTTAATGAACGATGTAGCTATGATTATGCTGTGGAAGAAATAGAAATACCACATAGCTATAATCATGCATCACCAGAGAGCTTCAGCGACAGTGAAGGTAGTATGTCAAGCGACAATGGCAGCAAGAATGTTTCTGGATACTTTGTAAATGACAATGTTATCCCTCAACACAAGCCATCAAATCACACAGCCAAGTCAAAGCAGAGCTACATCCATACCAATATGAATGATCAGATGTCATCCGTGCCATGTGATGGACACCATTGTTCTTTATTGAATCAGACATTTATTAGTGATGATCAATCGTTATCTCATGATGAAATCAAACATGAAGTTAATGTAGAAGATGAATACCAGGGTGTTAGGAAACATAGAGGGAGAAAAAATAAAACCAAATCAAAATCACGTTCAAGAAAAGGTGCGTATACAAAACAATGCCAATCAATCAGTCAGAAACTTTTTGTTGAGCATTAAAAGGCTTAAAATCAAAGCAAAATAGAATCCATTTGAACGGGTCAATAACAAGTCAATGGCTTATGTATTGTATTTATGATGATGATGACATATTTATCACCACACATTAACCGTTAACACTCATATCAGCCAAGAGCGGCCTCTGCAGTGGTCTTGAGAAATGTCCATTTGCAAACCAAGAGAACACTATTTTTGCACATTTAGCACTGGAATGAACCAATAACCAAGCCAGTCATTCCAGTGGTAAACATAAACTCAAAATTGGCGAAATCATGAGCTTTTGTGATAGCCATCGACTTCTCAAGCATTTTAGTTATAATTAAAATAATTATTTATACTGCTGTTTTAGGATAGTATTAAGGATTGATTTAGACTGGAAGGTAGTCATAATGTCCATGATATAGTGGCCGGTTATCCCACAATTTATCCAGCTTCCATTTGAATGATGCTTCTACGTACTACCAGTGCTGTAGCATAACATTTGAGGTGAATGTCATCAGGCCATGCTAATAATTAGAACTGAATGCCTTCATTGAAATTAGAATGCACACATTATTGTGCTAGTTGGCAGCCACAGGAAAAAGTAGCATGCCAATGAGGACAGGTGACTGATGAGATCTGCATGCCCTTGACAATTTTCACATGCTTTTGCATGAGGGCATGCGCTAAGTTATAGTACTGACTACATGGACAGTGATGGACGTGGAAGCTATTCCATAGATTAACAACACTTGTCAGTGTTCATTCCAGGACGCGCCATTGCGCCATAGTCCCCTAGATTCCAGCCGGGCAAAAAATATATAACCTAGTGGGTCAAACGGGCGCATAAAATATCTGCACGAAAACTGGATACATAGCTGTCAAACTCGGAAGATCTTTTTATTTTGTCGGAAAACTCTTCACACAAAGCCATACATGTGTGGTTTAGCCAATGACAACTCACCCATACAATGCTAGGCCAATGAAACCATGTGCGATGTAGCATTAAATGTAGATGGAATAGTTTGAGAGAACACAGTCAATTCCGATAATTTGATTGGACCAATTGGGAAATGACGTAGCCACATAAATTATGAATTAAAAATGGCCAATTAGTGAAAGTTGATCTCTGATACAGGTGTAGATTCCAAACGCATCACTTTGTTGAACATTTCTGTAAAAAAAGCAGAGCGTATGACCGAAAATCAGCCTGCCACTGAGTCGGCGTTGCTTGATCCCAGCAATGCTAATGGACATGATACTGATGTTGCAGTACCGATTGAAAACTCGGCCAACGCAAGCGAAACAGTTTTGGTTAATGATAAAGATCGGACAGCAGTGGTTGCTGCAAAAAACTGGATCTTTCAGGAAAAGTGGACACCGTTCTTTTCGTGGTTAAAATATGATTAAGAAATTGTGTGTCCCCATATTTTGCCAATGTCCCTACATTTTGGACGGCATGGGCCATTTGTCCCCACATATTGTTACCCTAGAATGAACTCTGCAACACAATGTCTAGAAGAATATTTTTAGCTCACCTGGCCTGAAAGGCCAAGAGAGCTTATCCCGTGGCGACCATCCGTCGTCTGTCATCCGTCAACTTTTGCTTTAAAACACTACTGCTCCTTAACAATAGCCAAATCTTAACTAATTTTGGTCAAAGGATGCTATTGTGCTCAGATCCGGAACTTCCATTTCGAATTTTGATTCATAAATTTTTTGGGTCAAAATCTTGGATTTTATTAAAAATTTATCGGAAATTGTCAAATTGCTTCTTCTCCTTACCATTTTGACTGATTTCAACCAAATTGGGCTTAAAGAATCCTATGGTGATAGGCTCTAGAAAATGCATTCAGCAATATTGATTCGTAAATATTTTGGGCGAAAAACAGATTTTATTAGAAATTTACCAGAAATTGTCAAATTGCTTCTTCTCCTTACAATTTTGACCAATTTGAACCAAATTGTGCTGAAAGTATCCTATGGTCATAGGCTCTAGAACTTCCATTCAGAATTTTGTTGCGTAAATAGTTTGGGTGAAAAACCTAGATTTTATTAAATATTTACTGGAAATTGTCAAATCTCTACTTCTCCTTACCATTTGGACAGATTTCAACCAAATTTGATTGAAAGGATCTTATTGTCATAGCCTCTTTAACTTCTATTCAGAATTTTGATAGGTCAGTGTTTTGGCAGCCATCTCTGATTTTCTGAAAGTTTTCCGGACGCATTTAAAAATGGTACTCCTTCAATCAATAGCCCGATTTCAATAAAACTTGGGTGGAACGACCTTATGATGGTAGGATTCAACATATTAAACGAGAATCTTGATTGGTCAATTTTTTGGTGGCCATTTTGGATTTTTTGAAAATCATCCATCATGTCTATTTAGATACAAATGGTTTAAATGCCAATGGTCCAGGTGAGCGCCACAGGCCCTTGGGCCTCTTGTTGGATATGTAATCAAGGGTTAGGGTTGTATAATATTTGTCTAGATGCAGTGTGGTCTCTAGTTACAGATGAGTTTCTTAATTGATTCCTGAAAGTCAGTCGCACTGTTACTGACTTTCAGGAATCAATTAAGAAACGTATCACCGTGGCACCCTAGACTCTAGTCTTTTCACTGATTTCTTCTTCTTCTTTTCGATCGCTGCTATCACACTTGGAGAGCCGTTCTGATTTAATAATGGAGATAATGCACATGAAATCATTCTTGCAATATATGTCAGCTGACTCATTCTCTTATGATTCTGTAGAACAAGTCTGGACTTCATCTATATGATCACTGCATGAAACAAAGAAGGCATTCATGAAGGCCAGGATAATGAGTTCTACCTGTACATGCTTCACATTCATGACACTATGTTCAGATGTAGCCACTACTTAGGCCTACTCTATTTCTTCCATAAGCCTTCTCTATAAGACTGAAGCAGAGAGCAGAGCACACTTCATATTTAAATCAGATGTCCAACCGTGTGGTAATATATGTGTGACCCAAGGCAGAGGCTTGAAGATCTGTTGCTTGAACACGTCGAGAATGACATCATGAATCTTCATTAGCTCAAGTCATGAGAAAGTGACTCATGTATTGAAATATGTATTGAATGTCACTACCTGATACAGTCCATGTCTACTCTGTCGATCAAACATCCCTATGAGATATATATATATATATGGAATTTTGTATAGACCCAACGGGCCAGGCTACCTGGCATGTCAAGTGTATTCCAAATATCTGGCATAAGGCCTGTTGAGAGCCAAGAGCAGACACTGACTATGTACAGTAACTGAGGATGTGCATTTATGTGTGAAAGCTTGTCAGAATTAACAGTTTTCCATTAAGAAGCAGGTCAACGCAACTGTTGCCACATATTTGGAGTTATATGTTTTAGAACTCTTCCCTTGGTAATGTCAGTCATTTTCTGCTTTTTGTTTCAGGTAAGAAGAAAGAACCAGAGCACAGCAAATCTAATAAGTACAGAGCCTCATCAGAGACTGAAACATCTACACGCAGAAGTAAAAACTGTAAAGTGAGATGTCTATCTGGCAATGGACGTCAACAACTCCCAGTTAGTCTCACAAAATTAGGAGCAGAGATGTTGTGTACTGGTGTCAAGCTCACTCGTGTACCACCATTAAATTGCTGCAGTGCTACATTCCATTCTCAAAATCCAATTAATCAGTTTAGGGATGAGATAGATACGAACCAACAATTACTGAATCGACATGGGTACTCTAAGTCAGCGGAACAGTACATGTACAAATTTGCAAAACATCAACAATATTTCAATGATAAAAGCCACTGGCGATTAAAACCAAAAGATGATACTCTGTTTACTACTGATACCATACAGAATATGAAACTTGAACCGCTGAGTAATGTTTATGAGAATCTAGCCCGTTTGAACATTAGCTCCGTACATAATCCACATTGTGATGGCTTATCAGACAGTGCTGAGAATGAACAAAAAATATCCAAGTTAAAACGTGCAATAACCGAGATGCAAATATCTGAACCGTGTAGTAACGTCCCCATTTCACATTCTCTTCCTGGAAGTCCTGGACAAATGCCACTGACATATTACAATATCCGTACAAAATCTGGTACTCTTAATCTGCCACGACAAACTAAGGTTTACTTGTCGGAAAAACAGAGTGGATCGATTCAAGAGTGTGGAGGGAAATTTCCCTGTGCACCCCCTGCCACGCCCACTACATTCCAACTGGAGAGGTACCAGTACATTCCATCCATGAATGATATTAAGGTACATCACACGCATGCACACATGCATGGACGCACGCACGCACGCACGCACGCACGCACGCACGCGCACGCGCACGCACGCACGCACGCACGCACGCACGCACACACACACACACACGATCATTCGTTCAAAGACATTAACACTTTGATGGTCTAGAAATGATTAAAAGATTAAATTATATATTGTTGCATCTGATGAATACACAATTGATAATTGTAATAAATGAGAAATGAAGAGCTTTTATAAAGTACATGTACACACATGCAGTCATATAGTGCATCGATGCAGTGTATACCTGTGCGTGTGCGTGTGAGCATCAGTATGTGTGTGCGTGCGTCTATGTAGAGGCATGTCTATGAATACTAAAAAGAAGACGATACTGCTGAAAGTTTGACACTGTAATGATCAAAGTGGCCAGCCTTTGGAGTTGTCTTGAGAAATGTTGATTTGCAATCCAGGAAAAGACTTGTTAATAATTTCCCACATGAGTGAGTCCGGCCAGTGGTAAATTGTCAAAAATAGTCTTCTTAGCCTTCAAATGGAAAATAAATAAGTAGATATTTTGATTTTCTAAACCAATCTGGATCCAGTGTTCCTGAAGCTATCGTTAGCTAGCGATATCATTACACCCATTGCTTTAGTATGGTGTAATGATATTGCTAACATAACGAGAGCTTCAGGAAAACGGGCCCTGGATCTTTAAAGTCTTACTCATTCAATTTGAGTGAATAGTTTTGTTGTCTTATAAACCTAACAATAGCATCCAGTATATTTACACATATTGTTTCAAAATGTTCATCAGACTACTTGCATATCCTGCCTCCATAACTGTGCTCGATAGCTGCAGAGTTGGAGGGTGGGCCAGGAATCCTGGACACTGACAATCTGACATACACCATTCATTAGACAAGAATGCACAGTTGATGGCATGCCATCACAAATCCCCACGCATTCACCACTTCAGGCTTTACCCTCACTTTTGCCGAAAACACAATAAATTCCTTGAAATGTAGTTTCAATGGGTAATGGGTTTCAAAATTTCAACAATTGGCTGATGCCCATTTGACCCTTGACCACTGCCATCAGATTGACTCAAGCACCAAATAATTTGTTGTACTGTGGTCTACTCACTACAAGCTTCAAAATGATATGTGACATGACCACATTTGATAAAATTTATTTTTTGCCCACCATTTCCCCCACTCCTATCCCTGGGGGGTGATATCAAAATTCCAATGTGTCATGCACATCTTTGTGCATAGGTGAATTATCCCCAAAGTTTAAAAATGGTGTGCAAAGAGTTGCGTTACAATGGATTGGTGCCCAATTTTTAGCCTTCGACCCTGCCCCTACACTCATTTTGACCCAAGATCAAAATAATTGCTTGTACTGTAGTCTACTACTCATGGGCTTCAAAATAATATGTGACACGACCACCTTTAGATAAATATTTTTTACCCATATTCCCCACCCCCTGAGCCCCACCCCTGGGGGGGGGGGGTCATACCAAAATTTAAAAAGTGCCATGCTCATCCATGGCCATCTGTGTAATCATACCCAAAGTTTCAAGTTTCTATGTGAAATGGTCTAGGAGGAGTTGCGTTACAATCTATTGGTGCCCACTTTTGACCCCGCCCCCTACCCTCAGTTTGACTCAAGATCAAAATAATTCCTCGTACTGTAGTCTACTTATCATTGGCTTGAAAATGATATGCGACATAACAACCTTTGGAAAAATTTTATTTTTTACCCCACATTTCCCACCCCAGGGCCATACATACCCCTGGGGTCATGCCAAAATTCCAAAAGTATCATACACATCCCTTTCCATATGTGCAATCATCTCCAAAGTTTCATGTTTCTATCTGAAATGGTCTCGGAGGAGTTGCATTACAATCAATAATTACTGGCCAATTTTGACCCTTTGATCCCCCTGTCATGCACATCCTTGCCCATATGTACCGGTATAATCATACCCAAGATTTCAAGTTTCTATCTTAAATGGTCTAGAAGGAGATGCGTTACAATCGATAAGTGCACAGACGGCTCACATACACACGGGTCGCATCACATAATCCCCAACTTTTCTTCGAAAAGCATGGGGATAATAGATAATTAGTCCTACACTGAAGGCTGAAATTAATCGGTTCTTTTCAGAAGTTTACAACTCTATGAATAAATCACTTAGGAACAATGATCTTCAGACAAATTAACTGAAAATGTCTGTCTATGAATCCAGAGCTTTTGGGGGCAGTCAAGTTGTTTTCAGTGCATTCAATTTTAAGTTTCATTGATCAATAACTATCTGAGTATGGTGAATGTGAATGGGGGATCCATTTCTAGCTTAACCATTTAGTCCTTGAATTTCTTCACAAAAATTTTAATTTTCTGATGGAGAATGTAATTTGCAAGCCATTAAGAGACTATTTTTTTTAATTTACCACTGGAATGACTGGCTCAATAACCGAGCCAGTCATTGCAGTTGTAATCTTTAAAAAAAATAGTCTTCTCTTGGTCTGCAAAGTGACATTCCTCAAGACCACTTCAGAAGCCATTTTTGGCCGATATGCGTGTTAAATGGGTAAAGAGCCACACACTTTTCGAAACCTTGAAACCCAAATTCGCCGAAACTAATTTCAGGGTATCTGTACATGTAAGCTGTTGGATATTCTGAACAGCTTCCAGTCCAATTAGTTTCAAAATATTCAACAGAATGTTTATTAAATTATAAATTCATCAGAGACATACGGTTCATACACTATGTGACAGACTTCAATTTTCGTGATGGAGCTATGTCTTATTTCTATTGTGACATCGGTTAACAAAATTGTGATGTAATTGCTTATGATGTCAGGTTCTTGAGTGACAGATCAGCTCCCTCCATTGCCTTCAAAGGAAATTCTGCTTTAGCCTTTTCAATGACAAATCTGCGAAAAAGTAAATCGTTAGTGATATAGAGCATATTCTGTTGAATATTTTGAAATTAATATGACTGGAAGCCATTGCTGCCTTAGGCAGCAATGGCTCCCAATCATATTAATTTCAAAATATTCAACAGCTTTCCTGTTTGTTTACCCTGAGATTGTGATACCTGGAACTTATCAGTGGAAGGGTTATTAATTCACGTTATCAACTTATCTTAATGTTTTGTTTCAGGCTCAAAGATCAGTGCGTATGCGACTTGAAGTACTGGAGATGGCAGCTCAGAGACATAAGGAGAAACAGAAGAAGCAACAAGCGCTGCAGGAGAAGCAACGGGCTCGTGTAAAACTACGGGAACAGAAAAATCAACAAAGACGAGAGGTACCTAGTATTTTAGCGGGTGCTCTCAAAATGTTAGTCATCCTATAAGAACGTTTCCACATCACACATGTATTTAATCAGCCACTATATATCACGGTAAATTTGTCAATGTATCTGTCTGTGATAGCCTAGAGGGGTATGTTAATTGCTAACTGTCTAGGAATCTCATAGATGACTGAAATTGTGCAATAACGATGCAAAATCTAATTGTTTTAAAACAATTTAACCCTGTCATGCGGAAGCCGTCTAAAACCAGCTTCTACAGTGATCTTGAGGAATGCTCATTTGCAAGCCAATAGCCTGTTTTTGAAAATTTACCACTGCAATGACTGGCTCGATAATCGAGCCAGTCTTCTTCTTTTCGTTCGCTGATCATACCGCCAGTCCTGTAAGTAACTATCGACATGATCATAAGCATTAAGTGCGTGGATCCATGGTTTATTAGAGTGCACCGTGCGGCCTGGAACCTCCGTCTTCAGCACTCGAGGTTTCTGTCAGGGTTACCTCACCCTTACCTCCTTTAGTCACCTCTTACGACACGCAAAGGATACGGAAGGTGTATTCTAAGCCCCACCTACAGGGCAAGATAATCGAGCCAGTCATTCCAGTGGTAAAATTTAAAAAATAATCTTCTGTTGGCGTGAAAATGGGCATTCAATACATGTGAGCAAATATTTAGATTTTCTTATCCAAATTTAGCCATGAAAGGGTCAAGAAATAATTTCACTATGTACTAATCCATTACCCCTTTATCCCTCAAATTTGTTCAAGAAAATTTTCTCATGGAAAATGTCCATTTGCAGACCACGAGAACACTATTTTTGAAAATTTACTACTGGAATGACTGGCTCATTTATCCAGCCAGTCATTCCAGTGGTAAATCTTCAAAAATGGGCTTCTCTTGGTCTGCAAATGGACATTTTTCAAGACCAGTGCTGAAGCCGTTTTTGTCCGATATGAGTGTTAAAAGGGTTAGAGCTTACATTGGATATTATTGCTAAAGATGTAGGTATGTCGCTCAACTCACTCGAATTTTATGGTATTGCAATATTTGTCCACCGAATAAACCTGATATCCGGTTAAACACGGTTTCATGGTCAACACTGTCACTGGTTTTGTTCTTTCCAAAAGCACACAGCCCTGCACCCTACCCCAGAGATGATTATCTGTTCTTTGGGCCATGTATACTACATGACTGGTACATCCACTGGACAGGGTCTAGGGAACAAAACTGTATCGAATTCAGTGATGATCTGAAATCCACTATAGCTTCAGATGGCGATCTTGAATATCACTTTCTGAACAATAACTATGATGTGCTTTGTTGCAAATTATATCTACATGTATGTGGAAGAGACAAAACGATTATTCAATTTTGCCGTCAACCATTTGTGTTCATCTGAGAAAAGCAGTGCCCATGTGATAACTCTGCGAATTCAGATTATTTGATCCCTACAACTTACTACAATCTAGGTATTATGCTTAGCCGGTTAATGGTCAGATTTGGTCAAGAAAAGTTCAATCTGCCCAATGGAGAATTAGAGTTTATCCATCAATCATATGACCTTATAATAAATTACATCATGAACATGGGTATAGTGTGGGTGGCGCTTATATGTTGCTAAAGATGAGCGGATCATAGCTAAAACTGGATATCTTCATTGTGTCCATCCCTGATAGATGCCCAAAACTGTGTATTCCATTATGCACATAGTGATTCCGTGAGCTAGATATTTGATCCAAAACTCGGGGTTTTTTCTACATGAGTAGCTAGCCACAATAAGTCAACATAAATGGATGTGCCAGCTGCTAAGTTAGGTGATTCTATCTTCTTACATTCAAGCGATATAATAAACATCTACAGAGAGAGAGAGAGAGAGACAAACAGACAGATGACGTCGAGTGCAATAGTCACAGGTCAGCCTTTGGTGGTGTGAGTAATCATCATACTAAATGAAACTACCATGAACAGTCAGTTGTCTACTGGTTGACAGAAATTACCTCAAACAGTTGCTGGTCTAATGGTTGACAGAAATGTGTGCGTATGTGTGTTGCGTACATGTGTGTATGCCTGCTGTGTGTGTGTGCATGCATGTGTGCATGCGTGTATGCATGCATGCTTGCCTGTCTATCTGTTACTCCACTTCAGTTTTGCATCTGTAGTTAATAACTGTTTCATGTATTGTTCTGTTCACAGATTTACGCATTGAACAAGTTAATGACAGAACTTGAGAATGGACGATTTGAAGCATTTTGTGTCGAGAACGGCATTGATCCAACATAACCATGACACTGTGATCTCATTCCATATTATACACATATATAATACTCATAATATTGTCTTCGCCAAAACGTTTTGCTAACAAGATTTTTAATTTTATATACATTTAATAATATTAACATATATCCAAGCGCTTTCACATTTTTATCATCAGGATTAATGACATATAGCTTTTAACCGTCTGCCTGCTGAGTTTTTGCAGGCGACATAATCTAGGGGTTATATCTCTGGCCCTGCTAAATATTTTGAAAACAATTTGACTGAAAGTTGTTGGTGGCTAAGCCACCAACAATTTTCAGTCAAATTATTTTCAAAATATTCAGCAAGTCAAGAGTTTTTGCTCATTGAAATAATTGTCTGGTGCTTTGCAGAAGTAAGCGAGTTAAGACTAATTTCATTGGATTTTGATAAGCTTTCACAAATGAGCATCATCAGGACCCCGTGTGTGAACGAATATTGTACCTCAACAAAGTTATCCGTCAACAATTTAACTTGAGGAATGATTAGTTGCGAACCAAGTGAAGAGTTTTAATACCGGGAATAACTGGCTCTATTAATGACAATCATTATTTCCACTGGTAAATTTTCAAAAATAGTCTCCTGAATTCACTGTCACAATTTTCACCCCTGCCGCATAAGGGGAAGAGGATATTGCGATCAGGTCTGTCTGTCGGTCCATCCATCTGTCTGTCTGTATGGAGCTTGAAAACTACTGATCTGATTTGGCTCAAATTTTAACACAATGAAGGAATGTGCTGTGCAAGAGGTTTTCCAGACTTAGGCTGTGATCTGGATAAAAGAATCTAAATCCCGAATGGATCAATTTTAGATTTACGGGTATTGAATCGTCTAATTTGGCTCAAATATTAACACGAGAAAGAGTGTGGCCATACACTGGGATTCCACAACTTTCTGCGTATTCCGAACAAAATCTAGAAAATCTGAACAAAATCCAGAAAATCCGAAAACTGTGAGGGAGAGGGTCTGCAATGTCTGATTTATTTTGTTTTATTTACATTAAGCATGATCAAACACGGCCTGATCAGCAACTCAATATTGTCACTCACTCAATGTTTTACTTCCTATTGTGTGTACAAAATGTGAAGCCTTCTGCTATTCTCTAAATAAATCTTAACCATTTCTTATCTCCATGTATCAGATATGGCCTAAATTTAAATGATCTTAACCCTTTAACACTCATATCAGCCAAAAACAACTTCTACAGAGGTCTTGAGAAATGTCCATTTGAAGACCAAGAGAAGACTATTATTGAAAATTTACCACTGGAATGACTGGCTCGATAACAGAGCCAGTCATTCCGGTGGTAAATTTACAAAAATAGTCTTCTCTTGGTCTGCAAATGGACATTTTCCCTGAGAAAATTAAAATTTTCTTGAACAAATTTAAGGTGTTTAAGGGTTAATGGTTAAACCATGGATAGTCAATGAGCTAAGATTTAAATTTTCTTGATCAAACTTGACCCTTACAGGGTTAAGGAGTACTAGGAATGGAGGAATCCAGTTTTACCTATTCCCTGCCAATCTCTAACTAAGCTCCACTCACGCTTTGCCTGTGTTGGGATCAATCTATCCTGCACTCTCTGAATCTATAGAAAACTATAGACATAAGCTGTTGAATATATTGAAACTAATTTGACCCCAACACACATAAAAAGGTAGCAGAGCTTAGCTAGAAACAGGGCAGGGCTTACTTAGAAATAGCTACCTCCATTGGTTTACAAGCCACTCAAGTATTATTCAAGCCTGTGTCTTTCATGTAGTTTAATAACATGCCGTTTTTCTCATTTCTGGATATGCCCCGCCCATTTCTAGCTAAGCTCCGTCCATGTTTTGCGCATGTGGGAATCGATTTATATACATATACTTTCAACCATAAATTCTCACAATCCAATTTTCAAGATATACATGTAAGCTGTTGAATACTTTAAAACTAATTTGACTCGGTGTTGTTGCTTTTCTGTGGCAGCAGTAGGCCCTGTCAACTAAGTTTCAAAATATTCAACAGAATGTTTATTAAAAAGGTAAATTCATCATAGACATACAATTCACACACTTGACAGAGATTTTAATGTTCATGACGGAG
The DNA here is from genome assembly GCA_034401795.1 of Chaetoderma sp. LZ-2023a. Classification (NCBI taxonomy): domain Eukaryota; kingdom Metazoa; phylum Mollusca; class Caudofoveata; order Chaetodermatida; family Chaetodermatidae; genus Chaetoderma; species Chaetoderma sp. LZ-2023a. The sequence continues at coordinate 141,525,543 of CM067359.1, forward strand.
CTAGACACGGCATCCATTATGCATTCTAATTGTGATGTCAGCCAACACGTGATCTAATGGACTTTTCCAGTTTTAGCTATTCCTCGCCCATCTCTAGCTAAGCTCCACCCACACCTTGCTCATGCTGTGATTGATCGATCCCTGAAGTTCATGACTATCAATTCCCAGAAACCTATACAGGTAAGCTGTTACATGTTGAGACTAGTTTGACTCAACAGCGCCCAGTCAAACTAGTTTCAAAATATTCAATAGTATGTTTATTAAATAGTAAAGACATACAATTCGTACGTGTCAGACTATTAAGCATTTAAGATAGACTAAATCAAGTCTTTCATTCTGTAATTAATTATGACGTCATTCTACACATCACTTAGTTGATTATCACATCATATAATGGATGGATAAAGTGGAACGGTCTATTGATTATGATGTCACATATTTGAGTGGCAGATCAGATCCATCCATTATGAGTCTTGCCATCCTACTCTTTTAGTGGGCTTTGACCTTTTCACCATTCTTCAGCAGACCAAAGCCATCCTCTCATTAAAATTTGGTGAAGATCTGGTGATTAAAACTTCCCATATTGTTGATTTTAAAGAAGTTGGTTTATCGGGTATGTTGTGCTGGAATAATTACCCCTTAAATGGTTCAGATTTGTCAAACATATTAAAATTTGTGATTAGTAAATGACCATTTGAAGACCAAGAAGACTATTTTAAAATTTTAACTCTGGAATGACTGGCGCGATTATCGAGCCAGATACTCAAGTCATAAAATTTTCAAAACAGTATTTTCTTGCCCTTTAATTTGACATGTCCTAAGACCACTGCAAAGGTCAGTTTTGCCCGGCTTGACCATCATGAGTCAGGAAAACAGGTGGTCACTTAAAACTGTAACCATTTCACTGACAAATCCTGGAAAATTAATTTTGTTGAATAGTTTGACATTAAGTTGACTGGAAGCTGTTGCTGCGCGAGTAAGCTTCCAGTCAAATTAATTTCAAAATATTCAACAGCTTTGTTGTGTAGTTGCCGTGAAAATGAGATATTGGGAATTCATCAGTGGAATGGTTAATGGGCAAGGTTAACCCGTTAATGGACAAGCTGGCCAAAATTAGCCTCTAACGTCGCCTTGGAGAATGTCCATTGCAGACCAAGAGAAAACTATTTTTGAAAATTAACCACTGGAATGACTGGCTCGGTTATCGAGCCAGTCATTCCAGTGGTAAATTTTCAAAAATAGTCTTCTTGGTCTGTAAATCGACAGCTCTCAAGACCACGGCAAAAGCGGCTTTTGGGTGATATGAGTGTTAACGGGTTAAAGGGGAATCTGTTTTATTTGGGCCAAAAAGTCAGGTGTTTTATCTTGGTCAGGTGAACCTGTGTTAGCTATGGCATTATATTTAGTTATGACATGGTTTATATTGTTCAAACAATAAATCTATAAATATATTCACAAGTATATTGGACTCTGTTGTTTTCTGCCTTCATTGGTTGTCAATAAATAAATCTTGCATATTTATATGGTAAATCATCATCTATGTTAACACGATGCTTAATGCTGTCTCGCTCCTCCCGCAGCACCAGCAGTATAAACTGGATTCTAAAAAAATTTTGGTGAAATTTGAAGCATAAACATCCTATGGAATGAATCTTCTAACAAAGTTTTGGTAAAACTCCTGTGTATTCTGTGGTGCTTTCTCAATGATGTACTGAAGAGCTTTATAATATCTTAGAGTATAGTACCAGTATCCCGAGATTGGGGAAGATTAAAGATGGTAACCAAACATGGTGACCACTCAGAATTTTGTATTCACGTTAAAGGAACCTTTCCTGTATGTAGACTTTGGATTAAATAGAGAAATCGATTTCTAGCTATGCCCCACCCATTTCTAGCTATGCACCACCCATTTCTAGCTATGCACCACTCATTTCTGGCTATGCACCACCCATTTCTCCTTCGATCAATACTCACCATTCTATTACTTCTCTATTACTTCTGATACAAGCTATCCTGGGCCCATGTTCCCGAAGCTATAGTTATGCTAGCGATATCGTTACACGCTCGCTAGGCTATAGTTACGCTGAGTGGGATGTTCCCGAAAGTATCGTTAGTGTGATCCATGTTGTTACTTTAACGAGAGCTAGCTACCTCTTGTTAGGCTCTCGTTAATGTAATCCCGCTCGTTTTTTTTCATGTAGCGAAATTATCACGAGCATTTGTATTGGTCATTTTCAAGTGACAGTACTGTGTTTTGTAATTCACTATATATTGAAGAAATATGGCTGCTATTTTGAATGTTTTACAACATAGACATCGTGTACAACGTGTCCCAAGAGTAGCTAGGAACAGAGACAACCATCTTGACACATTAAGTGATGAGGATATTGTTAAGAGATATAGATTAGATCGTGGAGGAATTGAGTATTTATGCCAAGAACTAAATGAAGACTTACGATGTCCAACAAGACGTTCAAATGCATTGCCCGTGCCTATACAAATTATGGCTGCTCTCAGATACTTTGCTACAGGCAGCTTCCAAGCGGTTACTGGGGACACAATAGCGATCAGCAGATATTCTGTTTCTAGATGTGTACATCGTGTCGCAGACTCATTGATTACTAGATTGCTGCAGAGGCATGTTCAGTTTCCAAGTGACAACCTAAACCAAAGGGTAACAAAGGAGGCATTCTTTGAATTTGGACATTTCCCGAATGTACTTGGCACAGTTGATGGGACGCTAATTCACCTGAAAGCCCCTAGTCAAGATGAAAATTTGTATATATGCCGAAAGGGGTATCACGCGTTTAATGTGCAAAGGGTCATAGGCCCTGATGGTAGATTTCTTGACATTGTGGCCAGGTGGCCAGGTAGCACGCATGACTCAGTTGTGTGGAGAAATTGTGCTTTGTGTAGGAAGATGTCCGAAGGACGGATTACAGGAGGATGGTTACTCGGTGATAGTGCCTATGGAATAGCACCATGGCTCCTTACTCCAGTCGCTAACCCTGTCAATAGAGAACATCGAGCATATAACCGTGCTCATCGCACAACACAGTCTGTCGTGGAGCGTGGATATGGGAGGTGGAAATTGCGATTTCGATGTCTACATAAGACTGGGGGCTGCTTAATGTTTTCGCCAGCACGATGCTTAAAGGCAATTGTAGCGACAGCAATTATACATAGCATATGTATAGAGCGCAATGTTGACATTATAGCAGATGATGATGATGTACCTGACAATGAGGATCTCGAGGAAGAAGGTCAACATGAGGATGATAATATCCAACTACAGGATGAACGTGCAGCAGGTGTGAGAACAAGAAATGAACTCATTCAAGGACATTTCATGGCTTAATGCAGAATGATACTAGTACTATATCAAATATGAACATTACATTCAAATAAATAATTAATACCCATGTGTAGGCCTATTCTCACGTCTAGAATGTATTATCAGCGCAAACAAACAGTGTACATAATAATATATCATCATTGAAATGCTGATTTTAATTGATTCATATATACTATTAAATACTGTTATTGATTGCCACTTATATCAGTTTAGATTCAGGAGGTTGTAATTGTCATAAACTGCAGATGGTCCACCAGTGCGGATGACTAGTGTTTCCAGCAAGGCAAGTTTCCTTTTTTCTACATCCAAACGTTCTTTTTCTACATTTAAGCGTTCAGTTTCTACTATTAACCTGTCCTTTTCAATCTCTATTAACTGCAATGTCAGCTCTTTCTGTGTGGCACCTGGAGAACTCGACTGATCACTTTTCCTGGAAGCAGTAGACACACATTGTTTCGGCATTGGTTTAGGCATTGACGACACGTTTGGAGTATTTGGACTCTGTGATTCTGGTACTGTTTGCACAGAACTGGAATCATGCATCTGCTCATTTTGACCGTCTTCATTTGATGTACATGGATTTCTCGAATCACAGGGCAGTTCCTTGTCGTTTGACGCCTCTGTGACAGGATCTTTCAGAGCTTCATCTTTGTTAGGTTGTTTAGATGATTCTTCACAAGAGTCTATCCCGCCAGGTATTCCTTCTATTGCGGTATGTCCTATAACCTCCAGCACTTTCTCCTCTGTGTTTGTCAGTGTTATAACATTAGCAACGCCACCTCCGGGTTTTTTACGCTCACGTCGTCGATGCATCTCTTTGCATTTGGTAGTGCTCGACCAGTCCATCCATTTTCGTCTTATCTCTTCAGTGGTTCGTGAGTTAGTAGACATAGAATTTACCGAAGTAGTAATTTCGTTCCATGCCTTTTTTTTGTGTTCGTTGGTCAACGTGTCTGTGAATTTACTGTAGATCACGTCCTTCTTAGATTTGACTGCATCTACAAGAACATCAAGTTCATCTGCTGTGAACCGTGGCCTTCTTTGCTTTGCCTTTTTTGCATCGCTTGCCATATTTGCCTGAAATATAATGTGGCACCATTTGCTGTTCTGACTCACATATAAAACTAGGACACATTGACACATGTTTGATATAGGAACATTGCCATCCAAATATTCATTCATATCTCAAGTTTGGTTATCATAAGTCAAATTTATTGGAAATTTCACGCACATGAATATTACAGACAGACATACAAAGAGACATAGACAGGCAGACAGGCATGCAGGCAGATGTATGAACGCATGAGAAATTGAAGGACAGGCAAATTGAACCCAAGCACACGCACATACATGCACGCACGCACACAGGCACGCATGCGCACGCACGCACACGGATATGGCTATCATGATAATCTCGCCATACTCAGTTGGGGCGAAACTAATTATCTGACGAAGGCAGTTATCAAAAATTATAGTAGAATTTTAAAACTATCCATCTGTACTTCTATCTGGCGCCTGTCCATCCGTGCAAATACATTTTTTGAATGAATGCATTTGCTGCTTCGGAGAAAGAGACTGTATTAGATTTTCACTTCCAGTCATGCTTCAGTCGATCCATCTGTCCATCGGTGCTTCCATACATACATACATACATACATACACATGTATACATACAGACAGACAGACACATGGCATGACAGACAGGCAAGCAGGCAGGCAGGCAGGCAGGCAGGCAAATAACACCAACCACATTGTATCCTTAGTAAATATGGGTAAAAGCACGTACCGATCCTTAAGACAAAACAGTTCATTTATGAGTGAACGCGCCGTATAAATGGGGATATAGGCCTTATGCGTGGCAATTTCGACAACGCCAAAATCACAGGTAATCATGCAAGATAAGAAATCTAATTATCAGACCGCCCCAATTGCGAATGCCTCGTTAATAGTGATTACTAACGACAGAAAAGCGAGACGTTTGCGGGTGCTTCGGCTAACTCTCGTTATCACTCTTGTTATAGTGTCGTTATCCTAGTTAACCATATCACTAACAGCCCTAATAACGATAGCTTCGGGAATATGGGCCCTGGATAGCTGGCCCTAGGACTTTAGACTTAGTAAGCTTTACTGACTCCTGGAACCGGGTACGCGGCTCCCAACTGCCGAGTACCCATTTGCCATGAAGCTCATTCTTGTTTGCATAGCAACAAGAGCTACATGCTTTTTGTGCAGTTGGAGTCTTAAGTCTTTTTCTGTGAATTGTGATAGCCTTGTGCGCTCTCTAAGGATTATTTTGGATTACCATGGAAGAAGCCGATGATAACCAGGTTGTATATTTCCATGTTATTCTATAGTTAAAAGACTTAGGTCTTCAAAATTGTGTCTGTGTCGCATGTTCCAATTTCTGACCCCGAATCTGGGACGTGTGTTAACAACGAAATATGCCAGATTGATCGCCTTCCTTTAACCCCAGCAGGCGATCGGCAGATGTGAAATTAGGTGTTGGCTTTACGGTGTTTAAACATGAAAATCGGCTGACATCGTTCTCCATAAGATCCGAGTGGGTGACGCTACACCCGTGTTGTCTCGGATTTTTATGTGAAGAAAACGTTTCATTAATTTGTGCATCTGGTTCTGGGTGCTGCGTACTTTATTGGTACCAGAAAAACTTTGGAATTTTCAAGTTTTGCGTGTTATCACGATCTGTTTGCAATGATCGGGGGTTTCAAAATTCTTGATTTAGATGTGTGGTCTGCGGTTTTACCGTGTGCTACAGCAGTTTGTTTACATTTTGTTGTTTCTTCACATATTGTTTTGGCCTTCATTAGGAGTATAATTGATATTGATTAGTAAATATACCCCGAATGCTATGCGATATGGTTCCCGGTTCCATTATACATCCTTGAGGATCAGTTTATGGATGTATTTTGTCCGCTTCATTCTTGTCATCATAATCAATGCGATCTTTGCTGTAACGTTGCGGGGTGGGGTGCGGGAGGGTTAACATTTAATTTATGATCAAATTATTTGAAAATTAATTGTCTGCCTTCCATTCCTGTTTCATTCCGCTTGCTTATTGTAGGTTTGTGCTTATTTATAAGCCAAGTCAGTCCCACCATCATGTGACGAGTGCCATAAATTCGTGAGGGTTCTGTTCAAGGACCATATCTGTTTTCGTTGTACAAAATGTAATCTTGACAGTAGGTGTAACATTTGTGCAGTGTGGTCGTCCGACATGATGGTCAAGTTCCTTGCCCAGAAGGACTTGGCAGGGTCTGACGCGGGGTCAGGCGGTCCGAAAGCAAATCGTGGAACGTCCGTTTCGGCCCTTGGGGGCGTTCCACGTCTGCAACCAGAGGTTGCGGAGACGGCACCACCGGCGTGGTTTGGTCCTGCTAAGCAAGGCTTCTTGCATAGCGTTCTGCCTACGCTGGTGTCGTCCCTGCTTCCAAAAGTTGTAGGGCAGTCTCTTCCCATGCTTGGTTCGGACCCTGACCTTGGACAGGGTTCTGGACTGGCCATCGAGGGAGCCGTCTCGTACGGCTCCCTGGCAGTCCCGCCGGGCTCCGGCCTGATGGGTTCTGTCTCTGCGGCCACCTCCGGGTGGTCCAGTAGCGGTGGCCGATCCATCAGGCATGGGAGCCGTCCGCCAGGACGGCTACAGTGTTTCCTCGTCTGGTGACGACTTCAGGGTCTGAAGACGAGGAGGCCAAGGAGGAGAGATTGCTGCGGCCTGAGATGCCGCGGGTGGAGAGCATGGAGGTAGATGCCAGAGTGGTGGGATTTTCCACCACAAAATCTGTCTGGCACCTGTCTGGACACCCGTCCCAAGGGAGCCAAACAAGTTAGAAGCCATTCAAAACGAGTCGGGTTCGCTTCTGAAGGGAGCAATAAAACCAGCAAACCGGAACACTCCAGGCTTCTATTCAAACATGTTCCTTGTCCCCAAGAGCACAGGGGGATGGAGACCCATACTCATCTCAGGCCGTTAAATTGGTTTATCCATAGGCCTCGGTTTCAGATGGAAACGCCGAGGTCGGTAATGGCAGGATTGAGGAAGGGAATGTGGTGTGTATCGATCGATCGGAAAGATGCATATTTCCACATTCCAGTGAACAGGAGTTGTCACAGGTTTCTGAGATTTGCGTTTCAGAATCAAGTGTGGGAGTTTGTAGTCCTCCCATTTGGCCTGTCGACAGCTCCACGGGTTTTCACCAGAGTGGTCCTTGCGGTGACAGTGTTTCTCAGAAAAGAGAACGTGGTGCTTCACACCTAAATAGATGATTGGCTGATCGAAGCAGACACGTCATCCAGGTTAGAGGTGGATACCGCTCTGACTCTGAAGTTACTTTCAGATCTAGGCTAGATAGTCAACAAGGACAAATCTGAGTTGACACCCACTCAACAGTTCATTTATTTAGGGATGCGATTCGATCTCGAGGAGGGCAAGGTTTACCCGTCGGAGCCCAGAGTGGTGTCTCTGTTAGCCATCCTCAAAAGTTTTCGATTGGGAAACCACATTCAGGCGAGGCGGTTTCTTCAGATGCTGGTCTCTATGGAGCAGGTAATCCTGTATGCTGCTCTGATGCGAAGACCTATCCAGTTGTATCTGATGTCTCTGTGGAAACAGAGAACAGAACTCCTGTCAAAGCTGGTGCCAGTTTTGGAGCCAATAATGTCACATCTTGTATGGTGGAAAAAGCGTCAGAATCTCCTAGTAGGGTTTTTGCTGCACCTACCCCACCCTCAGCTGTCCGTGTACACGGATGCATCGCTGGAGGGATGGGGGGGCCCTGCCTGGGAGAACACCAGGTCTCGGGCACATGGACTCTCCAAGAGAGCCAGCTGCATATCAATCTGTTGGAAATGATGGCAGTGGAACTGGCATTGGAAAAGTTTCTTCCAAAAGTCAGGGGCAAGGCAATATTGATACGGTCGGACAACTCGACAGTAGTATCATACATAAATCGCCAAGGCGGGACCAAGTCACCCACACTATGTATGAAAGTGTGGCACTTGATTCAATGGTGCAGGAATTACTCGGTTGTTTTGAAAGCAGCTGACATTCCTGGGCGATTGAACATTCTGGCGGATGCTTTGTCTCGGAGACAGAGAATTCTGCCAACAGAATGGTCTCTCAACCCTCCAGTTCTTCACAGGATCTTCGAGCATTGGGGCAAACCCAACGTGGACTTGTTCACCACAAAGGAAAATGCTCAAATCATGACTTATGTCTCGCCAATTCCAGATCCAAATGCCGTGCGTCGATACAGACGCTCTGGCGATAAGCTGGACAGGGATGCACGCTTACGCGTACCCACCCACCATTCTTCTGCCGAAGATATTGGTGAAGATCAGGGACGAGCCGTGCCGGGTCCTGCTAATAGCGTCATTTTGGCCCAGCAGGGTGTGGTTCACGAATCTTCTAGATCTGCTGGTGGACAATCCAGTGCAGTTACCCGAGATTCCGAACAAAATCTCCCAAGCCAAGGGACGCTTCCTACACGAGCGTCCCGAAATGTTCAAAGTGACTGCGTGGATGTTATCAAACGACGTTCCACGTTGGAAGGTTTTTCTCGACAAGCTGTGAATTTCATCACAGCTGTGAGGAGGTCAACCTTCAAGTCATATAACAACAAGGTTAACAGATTTGCAGACTAGTGTGAAGAAAGGGTTTTGATACCTTTCAATCCACTATTCAGTAAATAGCAGACTTTCTCTGTGAGCTGTTCTTTTCAGGACTGGCTCCTGTCACAATTACTGTATACAAGTCAGCTTTGGCATCAGTTATCCCTTGTCTAGCCAACAAGGATAGTCCAGAGGTGGCCCAGTTGAATGTGATGGTGAAGGGAATGAGCAATCTCCGACCGAGACAACTGGTAGTCATTCCAGCCTGGAGTCTATCTTTAGTGCTTAATGTACTGGCCAAGCACCCTTTCGAACCGTTGCGTTCGGCCAGTCTAAAGCATTTGACTCTAAAGGCGGTCTTTTTATTGGCAGCTTCCTCAGCTAGAGGGCGCAGTGAGATCCATGCACTTTCAGCAGAGAGGGACCGATTTATTGTCTCCGGAGAGGGTCTGCGTCTACTGCCAAGAGCAGAGTTCATGTCAAAGAATCAATCTTTGAGATATCCCGGCAAACTGATCATTATACCGAAACTAACTAGGTTTGATCATGATGCCAGTGTCTGGTGCCCAGTCCATGCTTTGACTAAGTACAAAAGACGGACAGTCATTACGGTCGAATGATAGACATCTGTGGATCTGCCATAAGAAGCCATATGGCGCCGCATCCATGGATTCTATCTCTCGTTGGGTAGTCGAATGCATTCAGACTACCCATGAGATTGTGACTGGGCACCAGGTGCAATGCGCAAGGGCACACGATGTTAGAGGAATATCCGCCTCGACCGCCCTTTACAATGGTGTTCCGTTAGAGGACATCATGGCTGTTGCACAATAGCACTGCGAGTCCTCTTTCACGGATTACTATATGAGGGATGTGTCAGACTCCGCTAATCCACTCGCTTTAGCTGCTTTGAAACAATGGTTATACGACCACACTGCTCTTCTCCCTTTTTTGGCATTTGTAAGAAAGAATGAAGAAGCAGACATGGTCGAGCGAGAGGATATCAACCAGATTTTGTCACTGATGGCTGGACAAGTGTATTATGTTTATATATCATGTTCATTCATCTTATATATTCATACTCATTCCCAGGCTGATATATGCAGAGCAGTTAACCCTCTTAGCATATTTGTGTTTCCGGCGAGATGCATGTTCGTGAGTTTTCTCCCTTTTCTTAGGAGAAAAAAAAGGGGGAGTGGGGGCAGTTATGCAAATGTGATTTGGTTCCGTTAACTTGATGGTCCTTTTAGGTCTCCAGTTTAAGTCTAGCTCTTTCTCCAAGGGGCAAAAGTAGCAATTGATGGCTTGCCCCTTCCCACCAGGTTACTGTCTAAATCTGGTGTATATCAGAAGTAATAGAACGGTGGGTATTGATCGAAGGAGAATGAAGGAAATTTCAATTTCCCTTTCTCCAAGATCTAACAATACTCACCATTCTATTACGAACCCAGCCTCCCAGCCCCACGGAGGCAAGCCATGGGTATCTCTTGTTTGGTGGCTATGCAAACAATATGAGCTTCATGGCAAACGGGTACTTGGCAGTTGGGAGCCGAGTACCCGGTTCCAGGAGTCGGTAAAGCTTACTAAGTCTATAGTCCTAGGGCCAGCTATCCAGGATAGCTTGTATCAGAAGTAATAGAATGGTGAGTATTGTTAGATCTCAGAGAAAGGGAAATTGAAATCTCCTTCATTCTAGCTTTGCACCACTCATTTCTAGCCATGCACCACTCATTTCTAGCTATGCACCACTCATTTCTAGCCATGCACCACTCATTTCTAGCTATGCACCACCCATTTCTAGCTTTGCACCACTCATTTCTAGCTATGCACCACTCATTTCTAGCTTTGCACCACTCATTTCTAGCTTTGCACCACCCATTTCTAAGCTATGCACCACTCATTTCTAAGCTATGCACCACCCATTTCTAGCTTTGCACCACTCATTTCTAGCTATGCACCACTCATTTCTATATACGCACCACTCATTTCTAGCTACACACCACTCATTTCTATCTATGCACCACTCATTTCTAGCTATGCACCACTCATTTCTAGCTATGCACCACTCATTTCTATCTATGCACCACTCATTTCTATATACGCACCACTCATTTCTAGCTACACACCACTCATTTCTAGCTATGCACCACCCATTTCTAGCTTTGCACCACTCATTTCTAGCTATGCACCACTCATTTCTATATACACACCACTCATTTCTATATACGCACCACTCATTTCTATCTATGCACCACTCATTTCTAGCTATGCACCACTCATTTCTAGCTATGCACCACTCATTTCTAGCTATGCACCACTCATTTCTATGCACCACTCATTTCTAGCTATGCACCACCCATTTCTAGCTATGCACCACTATCAAGTCCCAATATCAAGGTAACTAGTATACTAGTGCTGTTGCTGCCTATGGTAGCAACAGTGCCCAGTCAAATTAGTTTCAAAAAATTCAACAATGTTTATTAAATAGTAAATCATATAATTCGCACACTTGACAGACTTTTAAATGCTCATGATGGACCTAGATACGTCATTCATTACTGATTTTGATTGTGATGTCAGCTTACATGTGACACAATTAATTATTACATCATATACTTGAGTGCCAGATCGGATCTATCTATTGACCCAGCTGTGCAGGATTACTTGGTATTGGCGAAAATTTAAATTTTGCTATTATATCGATTGATTCAGTTACTCCGAAATTTGAGAAAGTTGCCTTTGTCAGCAATTACTGCCAATCAAATTGCCCGAAATATCTTCAGCTTTTGAAAACAATTTGACTGAAAGTTGCCGATTTCAGTCAAATTGTTATCAAAACATTAGCGGTGCAAACTATCGACTCAACGAGCATGGCTCCAGTTGTTAGCTGACATCATAATCTAAATGACGTAGGCCTGTCACCAAAGGAGAAATGGTACAACAGCAATCATCTGAATTGTATGTCTACAGCAATGGACCTTTCCGGTTTTAGCTATGCCCCGCCCATCTCTAGATAAGTTCCACCCAAACATCGCTCTTGTTGGGATCGATCGATTTCTGAACACCCTAACTATCAATTTCCAAAAAAACACACGTAAGCTGTTGAATATTTTGAAATTAATTTGACTGGGTGCTGTTGCTGCCTAAACAGCATATTTATTAAATAGAAAAGAATTACAAAGACATACAATATGTCGGACCATTTGAGATTTGATGATGGTCTACATGGAAGCCTTTGTGACCTAATGATTGTGATGTCATCATACACGCGCTGAGTTGATTATGACATCATATGAGGCCAGATGATGGATGGGTATTCTGGAAAGTTGAATTAACATCTCACGGTAAAATTAATGGTCAAGATTTTTAAAGAATATAGCAATTTTGCATAGTGAATGTCCATGTGGAGGCCAAGAGAAGACTATTTTTGAAAATTTACCACTGGAATGCCTGGCTCTGAAATCTACTTACTACGGGACATGTAGGCTGGCATCATAATCAATTATGTCATGAATGATGTAGGTAATCGTCACGAAGGTTTAACTGATGATGGACTATGCGTTGTTGTACGAATTGTATGTCTTAACCATTTAATTGATATTCTGTTTGATATTTTGAAACTAATTTGACTGGGCGCTGTTGCTGCCACCAATCAAATTAGTTTCAAAATAACTTAATAACTTACCTGTATAGTTTTCTGGAAATTGAGATTCAGAGTGCAGGGATCGATTGATCCCAACCCGGGCAAAGCGTTGGTGGAGCTTAGCTATGGATGGGTCAGAGCATAGGCAAAACTGTATTCCTCCATTATTCTAGTGGTAAGGTTTTAACACGAGTCTTCTCTTTGTCTGCAAATGGACATTTCTCAAAACCACTGCAAAGACCAGCTTTGGCAGGCTTGGCCATTAAACGGTTAATATTCTCTGTGTAGATCTTATGCAAAACGAATAGGTCAAGAGCGTAGAATGACAGTAAGAAAGTGGGGTGGGGGTGTTCAGTGGTGGTGCTGGTGACATAGTGAGAACGAGCATTATCAGTTGAGCAAAACAATTATTTATTTTATGATCTAATGTATATTGTATACGTGCTATGCTTATATTAACATCTTTAAATAAGTATATAAATATCACTAGTAAAATATCTTGACATAATCTCAATTATATCTTTAATAACAACAATATGAATATTATCTTTTCTAGACACGTTTAGCCAACAGCAAGCATTGTACAAACAGCATCCAGTCAAATTTGTTTCAAAACATTTAACAGAATATCTACTAATTGCATAAAATGAACAGATTTATTTTTGATGGACAATACAATGGCCATAATAGAGTGGTAAATTGTAAAAGAGCTATCTAAATAAAACAGTTCCGTGTAGTAATTTGTCTAGTTCACACTTAGCTCACCTGGACAGAATGATCAAGTGAGCTTATGCCATGGCGACTGTCTGTCAGCTTTTGATTTAAAAAGCTTCTCGTTACTGCTAGATAGATTTGAACAAAATTTGGCTGGAAGTATTTTATCGTGGTAGGCTCTAGAACTTCTATTCATAATTTTGATTGATTGATTTTTGGGTGAAAATCTAAATGATAAAACGCGCTCCTCTTTAGCCGCTTGGTGGACTTCAACGAAATTGGTCTAGGAGGGTCCTATGGTTGGAGGCTCCACTTTCTATTCAAAATTTTGGCCAATTTCTGGGGTGGAAATTTAAGATTTTATTTCAGATTTACTGTAAATTGTCAAAATACATACAAATTGCTAACATGACTAATAAATTCAGTGACTTTTTCTTTACTAACAAAATTTCTTAATTTCATAATGACCCTTCCGCTTTAATCAATGGTGTGATTTTAATGAAACTTAGGTGAAACGATCCTATAGCAGTAGGCTTCAACATATCATACAAGAATTTTGATTGGCCAATTCTTTTTGTAGTCATCTTGCATTCCATAAGATTATCCATCATGTCTATTTAAATGAAAATGATTCAAATGCTAATGGTTCAGGTGAGCATTACACGCCATTGGAGCTGTTGTACTAATCACTAATCAAAGTTCATCATTGCGTGATTACACTAGTGTAATACCATTAATATTGAACACACATAGATGTAGGTTTGGGAAATTTTTCCATTTAATTATGAATCCTATTTAGCATTCACTAAATGGAAAAAACTTAATAAAACTCGCTGTATTAGGTTAATATGTTGACTAACCATTTCAACGCAACACACAATATATGAATAGATGCTCACTTTTACTCTAATAGCAACATGCATTTGGCAGCACAACTTCCCAGGTCATATGATAATAGACATTATATATCGGAACACTGTCATTTTCTATCAAAACATCTTTCCGATTTTTAAATTAAAAAATTGTCCAAGCCTATGTAACGGTACAGGCTTGTTTATATGACAGATGTATTTATAGCATGTCAGCCGTATCTATTAATATCTCTCTCATTTCAAAAACACATCAAATATAACAACATCTTTGCGATGCAGGAGCTAATCTGTAGTGGAAAATACAACGAATGCTATCTTCAGTACCAAGTCAGTGTAATTTCAAAATAGTCGAGAGTTTCTGGTGTTATTGCCCGGAAGCGGAAGTACAAGTACAGGCCTCAACATAGCCAAAATTCATCATAGGGTATCAGTACGCTCTCAGCCTATGTTGTATCCAGCATATACAAGGGTGATGGGTTGAAACGGCTAAAATAAAGTAACTATAACAATCTATGTATAATAATAATAATACTGAATACACTATTTCTTTAAATATTTTGAGTACAAACAATAACACCTCTTCATCCACACAGGATGCTTGAGTAAAATACCTCTTTAACACCTTACTGGTCAAGTCAGTCAAACCCCGTCTCTGACATTGTTTTTTGCAATGTCCATTTACAGACCAAGAGAATATTTTTGAAAAAAGTGGTAAATTTCCAGAAATAGTCTTCTCTTGGCCTGCGAATGGACATATTTAGATTTAAAACAAAAGCCCTAGGTCAACAGCTAGGCATGGCCCGCATTCAGTATGATGTGATTGAATACTTATACGGGGGAGGGGGGCAGGTGAACTAGGGTTGGGCGATTTTTCGATATTATCGTCAATATCGCGATATACCGAATACCGATACCAAAATCGTCATAATTTCGAAAAATCGTAAATATCGTCAATACAGACAGGACGATATTGCACTTTTAACTGTGAGTATAATATAAATAATTAAGTTAGAAATGTCATACTCTTACCTCTATTCAGTCAAGTAATAGTCTTTAAGTAATAATCCAGTCTTTGTCTAAGGTAATAAAAACTTAATAAACTCCAAAATAATCTGTGTTCATTTAATTCATGGTTTGTTTGCACTAGTAAAATGATTGTACAAAATAATCCTTTGTTGTTCACTTTTCATAATTACACAAATAGACGACGCCATGTTTTTTCTTGCCTCATTCTGAGTATTAGTCAGTGGGGAATACCATTTGCACTACCCACATTCCATTCTGATGACGTCATTACTACAGGTCAAGCTATTTATCCATTAGTCATTGATCTGCATGGTTAAACATTCTTCTGACCGTGAAAGATTTAAACTTTAAAACTTTTTAGGTCGATAGGAAACCACACACTTAATCCCTTATCAATACCACAGCTTGGAACGGTGGGTTAAGGGGAAGTTAATCTCTTGCTTTACCGTTATACGTTTTTATGTAACTTTATACAATATATTTAGCATTTTTAAACGAATCAGATCAAAATTCATTCCACATATAACATTACGGATTTATTCTAAGTGAGAAACGTACTTAAAATAAAGAATTTAGGCGTAATTATTTCCAGTCTTCTATCTGTTGTGGCAGTCTTGGCTGCAGAGTTAACTGGGTTAATTTCACATCCCGACTACGCCTTGAGGTCAATGGATAAACTCGCTAAGTACTGAGCGAATTTGAATAGGTCTACAATGGGGCAAATTAGTATTCAATATTACAGACCAAATAAAATCTGATATAATTGTTTTCAGTCTTCACGCTGGTTCTCGTTCAAAATCATGCAGTGTTATTTTATTAATTAGCGGCGGGCGTGATAACAGCTGTCGGAATTCTGCAGTGTGAATTCTGATTGGCTCAAGTATGATACGGCGGCCACTCAGATTTCGCTCTGCGGAATTCCTTTCTGCAAAACGAAGTTAATGCGTATTCCTTGCTCAATCTTTTGACAGTTGTCGTAAGGTAAAGATAACACAAAATACAACACAAGAACAGAAGAAAATCCTTTATTTTTCTTATTTGTGATGAATACGGTTAGTTGCATTACATTCGTTGCTTTAAACTGTATATTGAAGGGTGTCAGTGTGGAATTTTGTGTATTAAATAGGCGGAAATGGCAATCATGGCGATCTCAATTTACGGTTTCAATGCAACATATTTAATACAAATAACTTGTAGACACCACCAATTTGAAATACATGTTATTCTATGTTTACACCCTAACTTCACACCCCGCCCAAATGACGATATATCGTGATACCGCGGTATTTTAATGAGATACCGATATCGTCATACCTTGAGCAATATCGCCCAACCCTAGGGTGAACTGGGTTCCAACAGTTTCCAGTCAAATTAGTTTCAAAATATTCAACAGTTCTCATGTATAGTTGTTGTGAATTTGAGGCAATGGAATTTCAAGGATTAAATGGTTAAACCAGGAAATAAAATAATATAAATCTTAAAATATTCAAAATTATAATATATATATATATATATATATAGTACATGTATATTTTTTCAAGATCTGCTAGGAGTAAGGGATGATATGGGTGTTAAAAGATATGTATAAGCACTATAGTCTACAATAAACATGATGTATATAAATCATTAGTTGAAAGACAATGTTTAGCACTGTATATTACTGCACCGCAAATGTCTAGATATTGATGTATAGAATTAACAAAAAACAAGCGCTCGTCAAAAGACATGTAACAAATAATACCAATGACCAAATAAGGTCAGTCTTGCAGTCAAAATTAAAATGAAAACATGGTATTGTAGCAAAATTTGGCATCAAAATCAATAAACTAATGCATAACAATTATAATGTAAATAAATGATAAATAATTATTAAATCTAGAGATAATTTTGATTAAATTACAAACAAAGCTTCCATTCTCTCGAGTTGAATGAGATACTGTGCTAAATGTCTCGTTGCTGTAAGACACCAGACAATTATTTCAATAAGCAAAAACTCTGACTTGGTGAATATTTTGAAAACAATTTGACTGAAAGCTGTTACAACTTTCAGTAAAAATGTTTTCAAAAATATTTAGCAGGTCCACAGATATAACCCTTGGAATATATCATGCATTACCAATATAGTAATAACTAATTAGTCGTCAACATTGTTTTTGAAACTTTTCTGTTGGAACAACTCGCTTGAATACCTAGTCAAGCATTAATGTGGTGAACTTTCAAGAATAGTCTTCACTTGGTGTACAAATGGACGTTCCACAAGGGCATCACAGAAGCCATATTTTGACCACCCTGCCTGAGCACACAAAGGGTAATTGACTTAACCCTTAGTACACTGATGTCAATATTCTATCTTTTACGGTGTCAATAGGAAAGAAACTGGTGTACATTTTTCAACAATTTTGGTGGAAGATGTTGCTGTCTACAACAGCACCATTTGTAGACAGCAACATCTTCCACCAAATTTGTTGAAAAATAAACACCAGTTCATCATCTTCTTTAATTTGAAAATTAAAAATTTTGACATCAGACTGGTAAGGGTTAATACATAATTTATGATCTGGCCTGAAATGGTTAACTCTTTAATGATTAAGGCCGTGTTCTCACAAGAGACTTAACCCGGCATGAAGTATGGCGTTATTCCTGATTAACTCTCTAATGAGAACACCGCCTTAGGTTGGTCAAGAAAAGCAAAACATCTGTTTAGTGAATGTCAATTTGCAAGCCAAGAAAACATTTTTTGAAAAATTACCACTACATATGATTGGCTCGGTTATGCCAAAGGGCACCATAAAAGGCAGGTTTTTGGCCAGCTTGACAATTAATTAAATGGTTAATGTAAGTGGATTCCTATGGCATGCGAGACTGAGGTATATATATCAGCCACACAATAAGCAACTGAATGTTCTGAACCTACTTTGACTGAACAGGTTATGTTTATTTCAAAATCATGAACAGCTTTCTGGTATGGTTGCTTTGAAAGTCGGATAGAGATTTCATCAGTGAAGGTATTAACCCTTTAATGACTGGATTTCCTCAAGAAAATCAAACTATTTGCTTATTGAATGTCCATTTGCAGGGTGAGATTATTTTTGAAAATTTACCATTGGAATAACTGGCTCGGTGACCGAGCCATTTATTCCAATGGTAAATTAAAAAAAAAATATTCTCTCAACCTGCAAATGGATATTCCTCGATGCCAACGGTACAGGCCGGCCAAAGCCGGCTTCACTATGAAAGGGTTAAGGAGATGGCATACACTTAAGTCTATCAAAAGACGCTTTCTCGAGGGTTTCGCGGTGGTCCGGGTGAGCAATCTGAATGAGATGATATGCCCGCTGTCTGAGATTCTTACCAAATAAGTCTGCGATTCCGTATTCTGTGACGATGTAATGGACATGAGCACGCGTCGTTACAACACCAGCACCTGAAAGTATTCATACATTAGTTGTTAAAAGATAAATTTCATTAAAACCTGTCTTAAGTGACCACCTTATGGAGAACAGACAATTAGTCACTATAGAAAGTTGGGCCTCTTGATACAACTACAGAATAATCTTGGTAGCGGATATGATGTTTGGAGCCAATGATGGGTGGACACACTCGGGGCTTGTCTCACAATCAAATAGTTCATACATACCTGCTAGCCACATTCTGCTTGGATGCCTTCTGAAACAAGCTAGCTCTGAGAAATATATTTTTTAAATGTGTTACCTTTTTTTGACCATCTTTCCTATGTTCATGACACAGAAGTTAAAATCTCATCTTATAGATTAATTGCAAAGGCATGGTCTCCCTTACACTTGGAGACACGATACCGAGGAATGCATTGTTGATTGCAGCTCAAATGAGATGTGCCCAGAAAGGTCCCAAACCATTCAGATATTCATTGAAGGTAACTACAATCCCTCTTTCCAGAGTATCGATCAATGACGTCGTAATCAGCTATGCACCGTGTAGGATGACATCATAATCATTACATCATAAATGATTTTATTAGGCTCGTCTTTAACTCTTACTAGTCTGACACATTGTAAGAATTGTATGTCTCTACTAGTTAATAAACATGCTGTTGAACACTAGTTTCAAATTATTCAACAGCTTACCTGTATAGCTTTCTGGAAATTGATTGTCAGGAAGTGCATAGATCGATCCCAACACGAACGAGGTGTGGATGGAGCTGAGCTAGAGATGGGTGGGGCATAGCTAAAACGGGAAATGTCCATTGATTTGTTTAACTTATTTGTCTGTTTGTTAACACAATCTGACCGCGTTCAACAGACTTTTCTGACTAGCCATATTTTGTCAAACTTGGCAGTCGCTTACATGTAGTTCTTTTGTCTTGTAGCCAAATCTTAACTTCTGATAGTGAGCCAGCGGATCTGATGTGCACAGTGCACTTGCATCAGTCTTCAACTTTTGTATCCGTGCAACATATTTGTACAAAGACTCAACAAACCTCCGTCCAGATGAAGTAATATCAGATCTTTGTGCTACAGAATCTTTCACACCTCATACTTCACTCGCCGTTAGTACCATGTTCATTACTGGATCTAGATTCTATGTATGTACGTAGCAAATATTGTTTTAATACAAGCACTTAAAGGGATATTCCACTGGGGGATTTTATGCATCTGACGTAAAGTACTAATTTTCCGCATTAATTTGAGACCAAGAGCACAATTTTATGCCAACAAATAAAAAAGATATCCTCAATTTAAATTGCTAAAGTAACCAGTAGATAGAGGCGCCATTTTGGACAAGCAGCTGACGTCACCGACACACCAACTCTCTTTGTCCGATCGAGGATAGCCATAACCAGGGGAGGTAAATCTAGCATCTCGTGGATAATAAGCGTACTGGCTAAACAACTGACACTTTGCCACAGTGTTTAGAGGAAATTAAAGTGCAATTAGTGTCCCGATGATCGCGCCAGTCATTGTAGTGCTAAATTGTCAAAAATTGTTTTCTTATGGGCAATTTCTATTTTTTTTAAACATTGAAGGGTTATGCCAGGAGCGTGTTTGCAATCAACCAGCTACAACAAATTCTTGAAAAATATGTTAGTTGAATAAATGTTGAATGTAATTTCTCTAAAGCTGTTGCTATTGCAACTTCTGCTTCCTGTCAAATTCCAGTTTCAAAATATTCAACAGGCAGTAAATATGGGTCAACATTTAAAAATTTGCGATCAATTAGTTAACCCTTTCAAGGACAGAAAATCAGAAAGCTTAAAATTTACCCTGCATAGGCCTATTGTGTGGAACTAATTAGTTTGGAAGCTACTGCAACATAATTCCATGAAAATTTAATTCAGAATATTCAACACTCAGCATAGTTATCTTAAAATTGGGAGTAAACGTTGTAAATGATTAATAACGCTGGATTTCAATAGTGTGAAAGCACTGAACTACTAATTATGTCTAGCGTACACTTGTCATTATTTACTAGCTGTCACCTACTATCGTCTACGAAGTAAGCCGCTAAGCGGTTGCCTATAATTGACCGACCGGGCAATCAGCGACATCGTTTCATTTTGGTTTGCAAATCCCGTTTTACAATTGATGCAAGCAAATTCGACGTTAATTGTCGAGTTTGATTCTGTAATATTAAAATTAAGTACCGCGCCTTTTGTTTTGAAATGCATGACACATTATTTTAAAATTATACAGACTATATGTTCTAAACTTGTGTCAACCAAATTTAAATGTGGAAGATATCCATCCAGTGCTGATGTTATGAAGCCATCATTCAGTTAGCCCCTTTTCATGCGGATGCTTCTGTGGAACCGGTATCTGAAAATGTGAATTTCCGTACCCTTTCCATGATCGTTTCTATTACTGCAAGCCCATGCTTGACATGCGGACATGATGCAATTTAACCATTTCACGCCAGCACTGGCCTCTGCAAAGGTCAAGTTGAGGACGCAGGTCAAAAGAAGACTATTTTGAGAATTTACAACTAAAACGACTGTCTCAGTAACCGAACCAGCCATTCCAGTGGTAAATTTTCAAAAATAGTCTTTGCTTGGCCTGCAAATGGCCATTCAATAAGGAAATATTCTGATTTTCCTGACAGAATTTTGTCATTAAAGGGTTAATTAATATTCGGCCTTCATAACGCGAAGTAAACAGGTAAATCTAAAAACGCTGGCGATATTTTGCTGGTGTGTCGTTGATGTCATAATCTCGCGGTTTCTCGCTCTCATTGCGAGAAAATGGATGCGTCCAGGAGTCACGTTTTCGAGCGTTTTGGGCATATTCATTTTATTATTGGAATTTCCCTTTAAGCACTCAAATAGACAGGCTCTAGAATATCACTTATAAATATCAAGCTTACACTGAATTATATGATTGGATCAGATTTTAACTACGATTGAAAAATTTAATTTCCCATTGCTTTAGTATGGGCGCTTTTGGCGGCAAAATGATTCAAGATGGCCACCAACCCGTTTATCCAAGTTTCGAAAATTTCAAAACTGAGCTCAGAATACCCCAAAACACACAAAACCAATTTCTACCTCAAAACCCATCAAATAAAAAATCCAATATGCCTGCCAAACATGCTATATTTTGATTGGCCCACAGCGGCCATGTTTTTTGACGGATCAACTGCTCTTGAACAAACTTTAATGGCCCTTAGGCCCTAATCATATCTGCCAAATTTCGGCCCGATCCCTTTAGCGGCTCTGGAGGAGGTCATTTTTGCTACAATTAGGTCAACCAAGCTAACCGCCGAACCATTTGACCAATCAATTTCCATTGAACAAACTTGATTCAGCTCTTGCCTTAGATGATATTTCATGAGATTTGCATCAATCCCCTAAGCGGTTTCTGAGAAGATTTTTAAAGACGTTTCCTAAAATCGGCCTAAATCCAAGATGGCCGCCGGCCAAATTGGCCGATCATGTGCATTTGAACAAACATGGATCCTTATGCCCTAAGGATGCTTCCTGCCTAATATAATTGAAATCGGTCCAGTGGTTCTTCAGAAGGCGTTTAAAGAAAATCATATTTCATGAGGTTTGCATCAATCCCCCAAGCGGTTTCTGAGAAGATTTTTAAAGACGTTTCTAAAAATCGGACAAAATCCAAGATGGCCACCGGCCCAATTGGATGATCGGCTTCGTTTGAACAAACTTAAATCTCTATACCCTAAGGATGCTTCCTCCTAAATATAATTGAAATCGGCCCAGTAGATTTCGAGAAAACGTTTTAACTTTCCCATTGCTTTAGTATGGCAGCTTTTGGCAGGAAAATGATCCAAGATGGCCACCAAACCATTTATCCGCAGGTTCGAAAATTGCGAATTTGTGATCAGAATACCGCAAAACACATACAAAACCAATTTCGGCCTCAAAATCCATCAAATAAAAAAAATCCAATATGGCTGCCAAACACGCTATATTTTGTTGGCCCACGGCGGCCATCCTTTTTGACGGATCAACTTACACATAACAAACTTTAATGGCTCTTAGGTCCTAATGATATCTGCCAAATTTCGGCCCGATCCGTTCAGCAGTTCCGCAGGTCATTTTTGCTAAAACTAGATCAACCAAGATGGCCGTCGAACCATTTGACCAATCAAGTTCCCCTGAACAAACTTGATTCAGCTCTTGCCCTAGATCATATTTCATGAGACTTGCATCAATCCCCTAAGCGGTTTCGGAGAAGATTTTTAGACGTTTCCTAAAATCTGCCTAAATCCAAGATGGCCGCCGACCAAATTGGCCGATCAGGTTCATTTGAGCAAACTTGAATCCCTATGCCCTAAGGATGCTTCCTGCCAAATATAATTGAAATCGGTCCAGTGGTTCTTGAGAAGGCGTTTAAAGGAAAAGTTGACAGATGACGGACGACTGACGATCGCCATGGCATAAGCTCACTTGGCCTTTCAGGCCAGGTGAGCTAATAACTGTTAATGTCGCTTAGAACTTCTCCCCTATACTAGTGATTAAAGAGCTGTGGCTCTCCGGTTATAATTATAATGTATGGATCAGAATAAATCAGCTCCTTGATACTTAAACACATGCATTGAGTTTTAAGATGAGTTCACTATTTCACAGACCTGATAATTACATCAGATCATAATTTGAACGGACCATATTAACTGTCTGACTGCTGCAAGCCACCAGACAAGAATTTCTATGAGCAATAACTCTGGACCTGAGCACTGAATATTTTGAAAACAATTTGACTGAAAGTTGTTGGTGGCTTAGCCACCAACAACTTTCAGACAAATTGTTTTCAAAATATTCAGCATGTACAGAGTAAAACCCAGTGGAAAATGTAGTCTGCAGAAATTCAGCAGACAGACAGTTAATAGATGGATCTGATCCATCAGTCTGACATCATATCAAGATATGTCACATGTTCGCTGATGTCACAATCAAAATGACGTACATTTACAGCTCTTCATCATAAAACTCTAAATGTCTGTCAAGTGTATGAGTTGTATGTCTTTGATGGTCTTGCCAAAATAAACATTCTCCTGAATATTTTGAAACTAATTTGACTGGGAGCTGTTGCAGGCCCCAGTCAAATTAGTGTCAAAATATTCAACTGCTTACCTGTATAGTTACCTTGAAATTGGGATGCTGGTAATTCAGTGTTCACAGTATAGAAATTGATTCCAACACATGTACATAGTGGGCGGATTAAAGCTAGAAATGTATCCTTAATTGCCTATGAATATTTACAATTAACTGTCTAATTGCTGCAAGCCACCAGACAATTATTTCCATGAGCATTGAAATCTGTGCGGGATCGTTCGACAAGAAAAAACCCCAGTGTCAATAATGGGTATGCCGCTAGATGGACTATGCCGATGATGTGGACTTCATAGACGAGGAAAAGAAACCCCTTGATGAACTTCTCCCAACAGCTGCAAGCAACTCAAAATTTAGAATCTCTTTATGAATGAATCCAAAACAGAGTTCACCAAAATATACCTATCTACAAAGCATGAAACTAAAGAAAATGATGATCCACTTCGTGGCGGCAAACCGTGGAAGAAAACTAAAATCCTTGGCTCACTGCTTTGCAGTACTGCTGCACGCTGCGCCATGGGGAACATAGCTTTCCAGTCCTTCTGGAAGCTATGGATTCGTAGATCAAAGATGCCCTTGATAAAAAGGCAATGTTTGTACAATGCAACCTGCGTATCCTTGATGATGTTTAACTGTAACAGCTGGGCAGCTTCAAAGGCAGCTCTACACAAACTTGATGCCTGCCACCGCAAATACCTACGCACCATCACTGGGCACCGATGGCCAGACAGTATAATTTCCAACGATGCACTATACAAGATGTGTAATACGTCGCCGCTGTCTGTAGTCGCCCAGCAAAGATGGTCCATGTGCTAAGGATGCAAGAAGAGACACCAGCACAGAGCTTTGGAATTCGCCCAACTCAGAGCCAGCAAATACAAATGCCAGGAGAGTACGTCGTTGCATAAATCTGCTAAGTGTGCTACGAGGTGACCTCAAGAAAGCAGTACTCGGTACACTCAAGTCAGGAATGGACCTGAGGAAGCTAAGGATTTGGGCTGAGAACAAGACACAGTAGGCAAAAGCGAAGAAGGACTGATTGCAGCTGTAAGATGTTTCTACTTCTACAGCTGCAGAATACAGTAATCATACATCATACATTTACAATTTCTAAAGGAAGTATGATAAAAGATGAAATGTGTTACCAAGCAGCGCTCACCTTGTTTAATGCATGGAACAACCTTCGAGTCACCATTCTTGGTCGTCGAAGCCATAGCGAGGATAGGCTTCCCTTTCCCATCCAGACTTAATGCAGCACCACGAATAAAGTCAATCTGGCCACCAACACCTAAAGGATCATAAATATTATCCATGAAAATAATGTGTATGTATACGGCATAGATTCTGAGGATGAAATTAAGCGATCAAAATCAAATGGTACATAATATATGCCACTTCACACACCCCTCCCCACCACAACCATAGGACGCCTTTAACATTTTATATGGCGCAAAACAAAAATCAAGTTTGAAATTTTAATCAACCAAAATAACTAAATAAAATAGAAATACATAAAATCTTGCCTGGTTCAATAAATCATTCTGTAATTTATTATACATTTACTGGTTCTAGAGAAGTAATTTTCATAAAAACTAGATCATCCAAGATGGATGACCCTTCAACTTGATCAACAGGGTTATGTTGATCCGTCTCTGTCAAGTAGTTTCCAAGATGTTTAAAGCTCTTTCTAAAAAAGGCGCACAAATCTTAGAAAGCCACCTGCCAAACTGACCAATCAGTTTCCATTAGACAATATCTGACATATAGATGTTGCCTGAAGAATTTAGATTCAAATCTGCCCATTTATCGTCTTGAATTTAATTTTAAATTAATCATATTTGGATTCAGTTAATATAGCTTATTGATATAAATGTGAAAGTTAATTTCTGTATGACGCAGACTGCATACAACCACAAATTGCCAAAGATTTATTGAGATCTGATAAGTCCTTGATGAATTAAATGCACACTGAAAAACATAAGCCTTCTAATTCTTTGTGCATACTGAAATAAACTACGTCCAAAACATGTAAAAAGATAAAAATTTAAATCATTTTCAATATGATGTAGACTGGATGCAATGATAGTATAGAACAAATCTCGAAAGTGTTATTGAGATCTGAGAAGCCTTTAATTAATAATTAAAAAAATATTGAAAAACTTTTGAGACATTCCTCTAATACTTGGAGTATGCTGCCCACCATTTGAATCGCTAAGTCGCGCCAACCTCTGCTTTGCGTACGGCTCGACAAAATGACGTAGCAATTTATTTTTGCTTACCTGAGTAAATTCTAGTCCCAATTGAGTCTGAGACGACCTGGCCAGTAAGGTCGACCTCTATGCACGAGTTGATTGCAGTAACTTTTGGATTTTGACAGATGATGGATGTATGATTAGTGAATGCAATATCACACATTACTGAAAAATACAGGTACATTTACTTCATGTATGTATGATTACTGTATTCTGCGGCTGTAGTAGTAGAAATTACTGTATTCTGTGGCTGTAGTAGTAGAACCATCCTACAGCTGCAATCAGTCCTTCTTTGCTTTTGCCCACTGTGTCTTGTCATTACTTCATAATATGATTAAAAGTAGCATATGAGTAAACAATGTATATGTATCCTGTGAAATAAGTACAATGTACCAATAGGAGTGGTTAAAGTTTTCTCAGAAGACAATGTTTTCTCTCGGCAGAGCATTTGAACACATGGCTACATGTAGGTTTGAGTGATTAAATTGAAAATCGTGATTACTCGATTAAATGTGAATAATGTAAGCCAAGAGAAGACTACTTTTGAAAATGTATCACTGGAATGACTGGCTTGATGCTCGAGCCAGTCATTCCAGTGATACATTTTCAAAAGTAGTCTTCTCTTGGGCTAAAAATGGACATTGCTAACAACCTTCTCGGCTTTCGTTATTGATATCCCTCTGTTACCTGCATGTATGGCTAATTTGTACCCAGCCTGATTAATTGAATGATTATACTTAAATAATCGATCGCATTCACTCAAAGCAATAATCGCACAAAACTACCCATGACATACACATCTATGCATCAGCAGACAAAGCTACTTCCACATGGCCTACAGAAGTGCTTCATAAAGAACTGGCATTAACCGTTTAACACTTGAATTTGTTCAAGATAATTTCAATTTTCTAATAGAAAATGTCTATTTGCAGACCAAGAGACCATTTTTGAAAATTTACCACTAGAATGATTGGCTCGGTTATCGAGCCAGTCATTCCAGTGGTAAGTTTTCAAAAATATTCTACTCCTGGTCTGCAAAAAGACATTTCTCAAGACCACTGCAGAAGTCATTTTTGGCTGATATGAGTGTTAAAGGGTTAATGACCAAAATTTGCGAGGAAAAAAATATTTGCTTATTGAATATCCATTTGTAGGCCAAGAGAACACTAGTTTTGAAAATTTATGACTGACTGAAATGGCTGGCTCGATTATCGAAAATAGTCTTCTATTGGCCTGGAAATGGACATCTCTCAAGACCACTGCAGAGGTCGGTTTTAGTCGGCTTCGCTGTCAAAGGGCTAATGATCAGATGTTCAGAATGACTCAATTTAGATTTTCTAATTATTTAATCTTACTTTGATCTTGCACGCATTACATTGTGTAAATTTCAATGTTGTCAAATCATCCTCATCGACATGATTGAGTGTCGTTCTCAGCTCAATCGTTGTGATTTCACTAACACCCTTGTTCTCCCATGCCCGCCAGTTATTAATGCCTGTATTTTATAGGCAATATTAACAAACGCTTACCCACTGAATGATAATAAAGTTATATACAAACAAGTTTATTAGTCACCAGCTGATGATCTTATGGACGGTTTTCAGGGTTTTAGTTTCCGTAATGGGTTTTTAAACCATCACTATAAAAAAATATGATATATGGGGTGCAAACAGTTTACTGCTTAACCCTATTACCCAAAACATATAGAGAGACATTACGTGTCAGTCTTAATATTTCTAGCTAATTTACAAATGTATTTTACAGTGTAATGTTGGCAAGACTATATTCACAGTTTTACATACCCATCTATATAAAGTAACTCAGTTTTGCATTACCTGTTAATTATACAGTATGTATAAAAACACTCACCAACAAAAGGGTTGTTATTGAGAAAGTTGTACAGCTTTTTTGTTCCAATTGCAAAACTGCTGACAATCTTTCCTGTCTGGATGAGCTTCTTTGCGTTTGTGATAGCGCTACATTCAACTAGCTCCAGAATTCCATCACTCACCATCTCAGAATGGACACCAAGATCTCTGTGATTCGTCAACGCAGCAAGAACAGCGTCCGGAATTGATCCAATTCCTTGATTTAATCCAGTAAAATACAAAGAACCCTTGATTTCACGGAAGTAAATCATATATGTACACAAATATAATAGTACAAGTTCAATATTTTAATCAACCATAAAGTACTTTTATCTGGACTTTACTAACCAAGTAGTTAAATTGGCGTTAAATATAGATCGGATTGCAAATATTTAGAATTTTTCACGACTAACAACTAGGATAAGTCTACCGGTCTGTCATGGCTCACATAGCTACCTAAGTCCTCACTATAATGTGTCGGACTTGTTCAGTATATTAGTGGTTTTGATGTAATCATTAAACCAGAGATGTGGTTGCAATGTAACCATGAAGCTTGACTGCGATGAACTATGAAGCTTGACTCCAAACATAAAATAAATATAGACACACTTATCAATGACCATGACCGTGGATCACAAAGTAATTGTCTCATCCTGCTCCATTAGCAAGTGTCTAAGTTTGGATGCAGTATGATTAACACAACACGAGATATGAACTGCTAATTTGAGGTAAAAGCAAAATGTTATTGTTGAGAAAACCCTTGAGTTTTGTCATTATCACATTGACCTTGACTTTTTAATGCCAAGATGATTGTGTCATGCCATCTCATTATAAGGAAGGGTGTCGACTTGTATGCTTAAACAAACATGAGATATAAACTGCTAAGTTGAGCTAAATGCAAACCTACATGTAGAGTTTATCAATGGCACAGTGACACCGACCTTTGACATTTTGACTCCAAACTGTCATGTATTATTCCCACTCATGATAAAGAAGCAAGTGTTCAACTTTGACTTCAGCATGATTAAGCAAACATCATATATAAACAGTGAAGTAGAGCTAAACACAAAATGCTACTGTTGAAAAAAATACTTTTTCCCAATAGCTTTTCCTACAATCATGACAATGATCATTGACCATTTGACCGTGAAGGACATTGTGTCATGCTCTCTCATAATACGGAAGCATGTATTTAAGTTTAGGTCCAGTAATTTTAACCAAACATGAGATATGAACTACTAAACTGAGATAAATGCAAAATGTTAATGATGAAAAAACCCGCCAGTCAGTTACCAATATCACAATAATATTGGCCGTTAACCTTTTATCCAAAGGTCATTATATCATGTCCTCTCCTTATAAGTAGGTATGTGTACAAGTTTGGGTTCAGGAAGATTAAGCACCAATCTCATATGAATTGCTAAGTTGAGCCAAACACAAAATATTAACGCTGAGAAGTTTTTACCATTATAACGAAAACCTTGACCTCAGACCTTTTGAACCGAACGTCATCGCATGATGCCCTCCGGAAGTGTATCCAAGGTTGGGTCCAGCATACTTAACCAAATGATAACAAATGAAGTGCTACATGTAAGTTGAGATAAATGCAATGTTAATATTGAAAAAGCAAAGTTTTTACCAATGTCACAGTGACCGTGACCTTTTGACCTCAAGATCATTATGTGATGCCTTATCATTATGTGATGCCTTCTCATTACACAGAAGCATGTGTTCAAGTTTTGGTCCAGTGTCATTAACCATTAACCAAAGTTGAGATATGAACTGCTAAGTTGGGCCAAATGGAAAATGTTAATGCTGAAAAAGGAAAGATTTTACCAAGTTTACAGTGATCTTGCTATTTGACCATTTAACCCACGGTCATTGTGTGATACTGTGTCATTATAAAGAAGTAGGTATTCAAGTTTGAGTTAGTATGATTAACCAAACATGAGATATAAATAGAAAAGTTGAGCCAAACGGAACATGTTAATGTTGAAAAAAAGCATGGATTTTGCCAAGGTCACAGTGACATTAACCGTTGATCTTTTGACGCACAAGGTCATTGTGAGATGTCGTGTCATACGGCATTATAAGGAAGCATGTGTCCATGCTTGGGTGCAGCTTGATTAACCAAATTTCATGAGCTATAAACAGATAAGTTTAGCGAAACAGATAATATTAATCTTGAAAAAACAAAGGTTTATACCAAGGTCACAGTGACCTTGACATGTTTGATCACAAGGTCATTGTGTCATTATAAGGAAGCATGTGTCCAAGTTTGGGTCCAGTATGAGTAACCAAACATGAGACATAAACAGAAAGGCTGAGCTAAACGCAAATTGGACAACGACGACGACACCATCACCGCCGGACGACGTGCAGGGTATCACAACAGCGTGTTTTACTTTATAAACTTGAGCTAAAAATTAAAAGATTGACCAGAAAGACATGAAAAACTTATATTATGAAAACATCCTCATTTTTACCTGCGATGCCAATATTCTCCTGTAATCATAATAAAGACAGGACTCTAACTATTAGCAGTCCAGCTTATAAGTGCAGATGTATGTTTACATGAATCAATATCAGCACTCTCAATGGGCACACATTTCACATGAGACTCATACATTTCACTTTCAGCACACACTCAAATATAAGCTCTATCCATACAGGACAGCTCATAAATAAGCCAACATGTATGTTTCCAAAACAAAAAAAGAAACATGTACGTTAGTTCTGAGCTGTATTGTAAATTTAACTCCATTTGAAATATTAACTTAAAGATTTAAACGCTGCTTTAACCCGTTAATCCTCAAATTTGTTCAAGAAAATTTCAATCTCATAGCAAATGTCCATTTGCAGATGAAGAGATAACTATTTTTGAAAATTTACCACTGGAATTACTGGCTTGATAACCGAGCCAGTCATTCCAGCGGTAAATTTTCAGTCTTTTATTGTTCTGAAAATGGACATTTATCTAGACCACTGCAGAAGCCGTGTTTGGCTGCTATGAGTGTTAAAGGGTTAAAATACATACAATTCTGTAAAAAATGTAAAATTACATTTTTAATTTCAAAAAAATTATTAAGACAACCATAAACAAGATAGACCGTAGTAAAGTTACATGTACTTCCCACAGCTGCTAAGTTGTAGGGGCCCTGAACATGACAAGCTTTATGGAGATCTACAGCCAACCCCAAAGCTCACTCTTTCAATTTTTTAACATTGACATGTGTGATAAAGACATGCCATTCACTCGTCATGATGATAGACAAAATACATGAAACAGGATCACACAGGATCACACAGGATCACACAGGATCACACTGGATCACACTGGACGCATGACAAGTAAATTAATATAAAATATACAAAATGTTTCTTACATAAACAAACAAGAACAAGGGAGACATAGCAGACATGCAGATGGATAAGTAAAAATATCTTAAAATGAAAACCTTCCATTGTATGATTTGCTAAATTTAGATTTTAACCCTTTCATGGCAAAGCCGGCCAAAACCGGTCTCTGCAGTGGTCTTGAGGAATATCTATTTATAGGCCAAGAGAATGCAATTTTTTTAATTTACAACTGGAATGACTGGCTCGACAACCTCAACAGTCATTTCTGTGTTAAATTTTTTTTAAATAGTCAATAAGCAACTAACTTGATGTTCTTGACAAATTTTAGCCATATGGTTAAAGGAGTAATTAAAACGCTATAATCATGCCTCACCCATTTGCAATGTGGCTCCATCCTGTACAAGATTCTCAGCTACTAAATTTCCAATTGACCGCTCTATGTCCGTAATCTGGACGTTTGCCCTTTCTGGAAGCGGTCGGTCTTCAGGAACAAGCACATCGAGATGAGAGCTATGAATTATGCCATCACCAAATGTCCGGGGCATTTGTAAATTTACGAGGCCTGGAAAATGAGTAATTAAAAGGTTCTTGTAGGTTATTGTGTCATGCAATGTTTAATGTGTTTAATGTACATTTATATGGCTTTTACATGATTAAAATAACATTATCTTTCTTATAACATGGTTTAATTCTCAGGTATTAATTGCGCGATGTGGTAAAAATAATAGAAATATATCTGGATAGTCAATATAGGTGTCTGATTCGCTGATGTATTTTGAGCAGATGAAGACGCTTCAGAGAAATGATCAGGTATTTTCTTGATTCTAAACATAAACTCGACAATAGCGGAATTACATTGATTGCGATTTCATTGGTCAAATGGTGCTAATTATGTATCTAACTCGGCACTCTGCGTGCTCTCATTTATTTTCCGACAACCATAATTAACTCTTGTACCACTCTAATGTCAAATATTCTGTCTTTTATTATGTCAATAACAAAGCAACTGCTGTACATTTTTCAACCATTTTGGTGGACGATGTTGCTGTCTATGAGAGCAATATCTCCACCAAATTTGGTGAAAAATGGACAGCAGATGATATTTTAATTTAATTTGAAAATTTAATATTTTTACAACAGAATGTTAAGTGTTAAGCCACAAATATAAAACTGTGTTAGTGAAATTGTGAGATATATGATGGTCAGGTGTTCCCGTAATGGTATTATTACCCCATGACAGCAAACTGTAGCCAGAGAAATGGCTGACATGTTATGAGTGACTGGAAACGGAATAAAATAAAATAAATTTAAGTAAATTATACAGTTTGAAAGGCAAAAAATACCAAGGGATTTTGTGAAATTACTGCAGATTTGTGCATAAATGCCAAAAGTCTTTGCGAAATAGAATGAAAAAATCTTGCACACTCTCGTACAAGCTTGAACAAAGCACACATGCATACCTAGGTGAGCTTCCGGTTATTTATAGTGTAATTGCTTTCATTTTGAAGTCTTCATTGTGGTACTGTTGCAACGTTAAAGTTATATGTTTCTCCATTAGATATTTGTCACAGTTGATGCTAAACAATTGTGTCGATATATTGATGAGTGATGACTTACTAGTCAATACTAGATTTGTAGATACTATGTTGATGTTTAATTAAAGGTGCATATTCACAGCAAAATGCCTAAAAATAAAATTGTTAAAATTGTATACTTTAAAGGGGCTTAAATTGTGTACTGCATTGTAATGGAACGAAATCAATCTTAAGATATAAAGATTTCATTCCATATAAATTAATATATTTTTTAGTTGTCATATTGAATTAGGGACTCGTGTCTCTACTTTATTTTCACAATTTATAAAAACTTACACATAATAAGGTCAGCACATGTTAAGATTAGGGCGGTTAAGATACATTTCGTTTAGCCACACAATTTAAACTTCTAAAAGTATACAATTTAAAAATTTTTTCTTTTCAAGCAATTTTAAACAAAGTACTACTCTAATAACTTAAGTCTACTATTCTAGTCATTCAATAAACTTAACAACTTTAATAATCTAACTGCATTAATCCGAGGCTAAAAATAGAGTGATATACTGCAATAATGTACATTTCTTTTGTAACTGTCTACCTGCTGAATTTCTGGAAACTACATGTACATTTTTCATGGGAATTAACTCTTGATATGTTGAATATTTTGAAAACAAATTGACTGAAAGTTGTTGGTGTCTAATCCACCAACAACTTTCAGTCAAATTGTTTTCAATATAATCAACATATCAAGAGTTAATTCCCATTGAAATTATTGTCTGGTGGCTTGCAGCAGTCGGACAGTTAAACGTGTAGCTAATCATGGTGTACCTCTATATCACGATACACAGTTCACAAAATACTTGTCCAATACATATATGCCTATTGCTAGAGCCAATATTGAGACATCATTACACTATGTATTGCTAGAGCCAATATTGAGACATCATTACACTATGTATTGCTAGAGCCAATATTGAGACATCATTACACTATGTATTGCTAGAGCCAATATTGAGACATCATTACACTATGTATTGCTAGAGCCAATATTGAGACATCATTACACTATGTATTGCTAGAGCCAATATTGAGACATCATTACACTATGTATTGCTAGAGCCAATATTGAGACATCATTACACTATGTATTGCTAGAGCCAATATTGAGACATCATTACACTATGTATTGCTAGAGCCAATATTGAGACATCATTACACTATGTATTGCTAGAGCCAATATTGAGACATCATTACACTATGTATTGCTAGATCCAATATTGAGACATCATTACACTATGTATTGCTAGAGCCAATATTGAGACATCATTACACTATGTATTGCTAGAGCCAATATTGAGACATCATTACACTATGTATTGCTAGAGCCAATATTGAGACATCATTACACTATGTATTGCTAGAGCCAATATTGAGACATCATTACACTATGTATTGCTAGAGCCAATATTGAGACATCATTACACTATGTATTGCTAGAGCCAATATTGAGACATCATTACACTATGTATTGCTAGAGCCAATATTGAGACATCATTACACTATGTATTGCTAGAGCCAATATTGAGACATCATTACACTATGTATTGCTAGAGCCAATATTGAGACATCATTACACTATGTATTGCTAGAGCCAATATTGAGACATCATTACACTATGTATTGCTAGAGCCAATATTGAGACATCATTACACTATGTATTGCTAGAGCCAATATTGAGACATCATTACACTATGTATTGCTAGAGCCAATATTGAGACATCATTACACTATGTATTGCTAGAGCCAATATTGAGACATCATTACACTATGTATTGCTAGAGCCAATATTGAGACATCATTACACTATGTATTGCTAGAGCCAATATTGAGACATCATTACACTATGTATTGCTAGAGCCAATATTGAGACATCATTACACTATGTATTGCTAGATCCAATATTGAGACATCATTACACTATGTATTGCTAGATCCAATATTGAGACATCATTACACTATGTATTGCTAGATCCAATATTGAGACATCATTACACTATGTATTGCTAGATCCAATATTGAGACATCATTACACTATGTATTGCTAGAGCCAATATTGAGACATCATTACACTATGTATTGCTAGAGCCAATATTGAGACATCATTACACTATGTATTGCTAGAGCCAATATTGAGACATCATTACACTATGTATTGCTAGAGCCAATATTGAGACATCATTACACTATGTATTGCTAGAGCCAATATTGAGACATCATTACACTATGTATTGCTAGAGCCAATATTGAGACATCATTACACTATGTATTGCTAGAGCCAATATTGAGACATCATTACACTATGTATTGCTAGAGCCAATATTGAGACATCATTACACTATGTATTGCTAGAGCCATTAAAGGAACTCTCACCCTAACTTATACTAACCATTCAGGTGATAGAATTTGCTACCCATAATCCATTCCTGACATTTTAGCCTTCTATCACGCCGACCACGAAAGATATTCAAGCTTTAGTAGTTAAATGTCGATGCATTTCTACACCCTATGATGGCTGTCATGATTTTTTTTCCACCAATCAGAAAAAACCTAGCGTGTCCGCCTCGGTATAGAGGTGTCAGCTATACATGTAGTTTGGCAATGTGGTATAAAAGCAATCATACATGTGAGCTGTTGAATATTTTGAATCTAATCTGACTGCAACTTTCAGTCAAATTACTTTTAAAATATTCAACAATATGAGTATTACATAATAAAGAAGGTAAAGCTGTAGCTTGAGGAAACAAAATGGTGGCGATCACTGTTCAACATTTACGCGATATTACAAATCAGATATGCAATTGTGATACGGATAATGGAATGTGGCAGGATATGAGTGATATGGAATCTATAAACTATAATCTATCAGTACAATACAACATTTGAGATGAGATTAGCATCGCTTTAAACTCACCAATAATATATTTAGCATTCTGTATGGCAGATCTGGCACAGTCAACACTGGGCCCGAGTGAGCAGAAGCCGTGCTCATCTGGAGGACTCACAGAGATTAAAGCAACATCCAGATTTACAATCTTTCTTCTAAACAACAATGGTATTTCACCGAGAAAGATGGGCACAAAATCTGCTCTTCCTTCAGCAATTGGTTTTCGAAGGTTAGCGCCCGTGAAAAGTGAGTTACTGCGAAAAATTCCTGAAATATTGCATGTAAGATTGTTAAGATTATAAAAATATTTATGCATATACAATGGAATTTCGTCAAACCGAAAACTCTATCAGCCCTCTAGACAAGCTTTTCAGTAATTGATTAGATTTACCCAAGAGGTCTTTTTCGTAAATTTCGCTTTTTGGAAATTAACTGTGTATATTTATCCCAAATTTGTATACATTATTAGAAATAGAAAATCAATTAACTGAGAAACTGGCTATTTTTATTTGGTAAAATACTCAGAAACCATGCTTATCTAGCATGTCTAGACCTCTTCCCAAACCGAACCAGGGCCCATGTTCCTGAAGCAATCTTTAGGATAGCGATATCATTACTCCAATAGCATAACATGACGGTAACGATGTCGCTATCCTAACCATAGCTTCGGGAACATCTACCCTGATCTATACACCAAAATGCTCTCTAAACTGAACAGATTTGTTAGAGCAAAAAATGGCGAAGGAATTTAACATCTGCAAACTAAAAACCTCCTCATATCAAACAAATTGGTTAGTCCCATAGGGGTTACATTTTGGCGAGATTCCACTGTAGATATAGTTCTATGCAATTCTATTACAATAACCCTGTCACTAGGCTTGCGCGATTGTGCGATTAAATCGAAAATCGCGATTATTTTTTAAATCCTGAATTTATATGATTAAAAACGAAATAATCGAATAATTGTGAATAATTCCACTGCATAATTTATTTCAAAATCTACCTTTTATTTCCATTTTGCTCAGCGAATGCATACCCATTTGTAGGCCAGGAGAATATTTTTGAAAATGTATCATTGGAATGCCTGGGTCGATGCTCGAGCCATGCATTCCAGTGACAGATTTTCAAAAATAGTCTTCTCTTGGACGTGAACATTTCTAAACACCATTGCAGCTTTCGTCGTTGATATATACAGGACGATTAATCGAGTATTCGCGATTATTCTTAAGTAATCGATCGCGATCAATCAAAGTAACAATCGGGCAAGCCTACCTGTCACCAACAAATCCCTAAAAGCATAAATTCTTTACGATGTAAAACTTATTCTGTTGAATATTTTGAAATTAATATGACTGGAAACCGGTGCTGCCTAAGGCAGCAACAGCTTCCAGTCAAATTAATTTCAAAATATTCAACAGTTTTCCTGTATGGTTTCCGCGAAAATGAGATATGGGAATTCATTAGTGAAAGGGTTAATGGAGGGGTCCATTGCTACCTGCAGCTATGCCATACCCATATCTAACTACAGTAAGGTCCTCCCACTTTGACATGGGTTGGATTCGATTTGAAACCTGAATTTTATCTAAAAATTTAAAATCTAAATTTCAAGGTTACTATATCCCTTACCACTCAGATTTCAATATTCTTTCTTTTACTGTGTGAATAGCAGAGAAAGTGGTGTACATTTTTCAACAATTTTGGTGAACAATGTTGCTGTCTATGACAGCAACATCTTCCACCAAATTTGCTAAAAATTAATAATTAACTAATTTACACCAGATAATCTTTTAATTTAATTTGAAATCAGTGGTAAGGAATATAGATAAGCTGTTGAATATTTTTTAAACAACTCCAAGTTAAATTATTCTCAAAATATTAATCAAAGATGTACAATTCATACACTTTCTTGATGGACCATTACCGCTATCATGATGGAACTAAATCATTTTGATTGTGACGCTTCTCAGTGTGATGTCAATAAGCGAAGCATAATTTGATTATTACATCAGGTACTTGAGTGGCTTCCTTACAGAACACGCTTGGTGTAGATTTTGGAAACAATTTTGTCGTGCGCTGACAACAAAAACAACAGCAACATTTAAAATAGATAGATTTAATCTTAACCCTTTAACATTCATATCAGTCAAAAACGGCCTCTGCAGTAGTCTTGAGAAATGTTCATTTGCAGACCAAAAGAAGACTATTTTTGAAAATGTACCACTAGAATGACTGGCTCGATAACCGAGCCAGTCATTTCAGTGGTAAATTTTCAAAAATAGTCATCTCTTGGTCTGCAAATGAACATTTTGAAATTGCAAATTGAAATTTTCTTGAACAAATTTGATGGTCAAAGGGTTAAAAGACAAAATGTTCATAGCAGTGTGAAGAACTTTTGGGCTTAGGTCAGGAACATTACTTCTAAGGCCCTTTTGTCAAAGAAGGAATTTCTGCTTGGGTTTGGACGTAAACTTATATACATACAATTTAAAATGACATTTTAAGTCACTTTTCATCCCCTTTTACGGTCTTAAAATATATTTCTGTGAATTTAGAATGAGCATGACGAAAGGGATACTGAACTCTGTAATGGTAAGATTTTGCAGAAAATAAAAACATTAACTTATTGAATCCCATTTGCTGACCAAGAGAATATGCTATAATGTAAATTTGTACATGTATTGCATGTAGATTTTTTGGCCGTGCTCTGTTAGATGCACCATGTGCATGTATAACAAATGTCTTATTTCCACCCCTGAAATGTAACATCACATTCAGCTAAGTTATAAAATAAATAAAACTACACAAATCTACATGTAAATTGGCTTGAGATTTAAAAACCCCAACAGACCCCCCCCCCCCCTTTAGTG
This sequence comes from Chaetoderma sp. LZ-2023a, assembly GCA_034401795.1. Lineage (NCBI taxonomy): Eukaryota > Metazoa > Mollusca > Caudofoveata > Chaetodermatida > Chaetodermatidae > Chaetoderma > Chaetoderma sp. LZ-2023a. The sequence continues at coordinate 141,564,152 of CM067359.1, forward strand.
GGTTGGTCTGTAGTTTTATTAACCACTATAAAAACATACTTACCGTTCAATCACTACTTGCTAAATCAAATATCTGCATTTAGCTACCAGAATAAAATCTGTATACTCGCTTACATACTTCCTTATGCCTATATCATCACCATGCATACCCTTAACCAGGCTACTGGTGAGGGAACCCCCAGCATAAGCCTCAGTATAGACTGGCACCAGTCTGTACTTGCTCCTTGGTGACACCTGTCACTAAGCGCGCCTGCGCATGCGCAATAGATTCCAAATGGGAAACAGACTCACTTTTCTAAATTTAAGTGCCATAAATCCTGACTAGATTCTCAAATCATTCCCATGCGGGGTGGCTGAGACCGGGTCATAGTGATTGAACGGTAAGTATGTTTTTATAGTGGTTGATAAAACTACAGACCAACCCACTAAAGAGGGGGTCTGTTGGGGTTGTTATTTCACCATAAAAACATCTTGACCGTTCAATCACTACTTGCTAAACCCGTAGATTTGGTCAGTGCCCCACTGTGAACTTAGGTGGGTGGAGATTTGAGAATCCATAAGCAAGGATAAAAATCAAACAGAACGTAACCAAATGTTAATAACATAACAAAATTGTACATCTTAATTAATCACAGTGATTAACAAACAATGATTTCTTTAAACTTAAAGAAATAAATAATAATAAACCAATGAAAAAACTCACCATCTCACGCAGACAAACAGTCTTAACGGAAATGGAGTAGTGAGATTGGTAAATGGTCTTCAGCCTTTTAGATAGAAAACATGATATATCTAAAAGGAGTGCCGCTGCGCTCTGATATTATAAATAAAAAGCAGGTAAAAGAAGGCTCGGATTTCCATCCTATGACATGCATTATCTTAAATAAAGAAGAGCAAGCGAAAGAGGGAGCCTTCCCTCTAAGTTCATGAGCTTAAATGTGAGAAAGATTAATAAGATCAGGGGAAACCATCTCAAAACAATGGTCTCAGAATTCCATCTGGCCATAGAAAGCTAGAGACTGGCCTAACTACCTCCTCTGCATACAGTACGCAGAAATGGGATAGATTGGATCTCTAATGAAACTTTAAAAAAAAACTGTCAATATACTGAAGTCAGTCAGACGGTGAAAAGGAAGATACAATTTTTTTAATAACTGTCTTAGCTGGGATACAGTTAGATTGAATTTTTGATAAAAAAATCCCTTCTAGGATATAAGACTAGACCGTCCCCAGAATCAACACCCAGGCACGGATGTCAGGAACAGGATCTGTCAAGAGACTAAGGTCTGCACACCATACTTCTAAAGTTTTAAGACAGACCTTGAAAACTCTGCGAGTTGACTCCCTCCTGGCAGAAATACTGATGTCCTGAGAACTCGCAGAAAATCTAGTCTCAGGGATCAAACAGACGAAACTCTCCAAAGATACTGACTGCAAATTTCTGAGACTGAATGAAAACACTAAACTCTTACTTTAGACATGAGGTCTGGGGAGACTGGAGGAAGACAAGTGAAGACTACCCGGAGACAAAAAAAGGAAATCTGCAACGCAGATCCACTTTGGTCAAAAGGGAGCTATCAGAAGAACTTCTCAAATCTGATCCCTGACCTACCTCAAGAGCAACGGAATCAGGAAAGATGGAGGAAATGCATAATCAAACAACCCTAACAAGGACTGAAACAGAGCGTCCACCACCAATGCCTGAAATCAGGGAAAAAGGGGGGGGGGCTGCAAGAGGAAATTTTAGCATACCGACAGGACGCAAAAAATCTAAGAGGGAACAATCCCTATGCTTGAGAATCGATTGACAACCGACCTTAGAAAACTGGCCCTCTGAACAGGTGATCCCAGAATGATCCCCCTCTCATGGGAAGCATCTGAGAAAAAACCAACACCAGAGGAGAGAAGACTTGACTTTTAAGAGAATTACAATCCGACCTAGGCTGCATTCCAGACCGCAGTTCTCTGGAATGAAACTGCTAGAATTAATAAAAAGCTCTGCTTATACTAGCCAGTCGTTTATGTAAACATGAAGGTAAATAGAACGACCATAAAATAAACCTGCCACGGCAGAATTGACGGCATGTAGGGTGGATAAAAACAAGTAGTAAAACGTCCAATATCTTTATGGAGAAGATCGCATGCCCGGATTCAGACTGGCGAAAACTGAGATAAGTCCTCCATCTAGAATATTGAAGATATGATAAGAGGAAAAAACTCCTCAGATTGAGATCGGACGCCATCCACCCAACTTCTTGGTGCTCCCAATTGGAACAAATTCTAAGGACTACTTAGAATCATGAACTCCAACTCGTCCTCTAAGGCTCCCATCTTCACCAGGAAGGAATGAAAGGAGACCACCTAGAAACAATGGACAAAGGACGATCAAAATCCAATAGGAGCGAAAAACTCCAGCGATGATCTCTGAATCAGAAACGGATGGGCCTAACCAGGCTATCACCATCACTTCTGGTTCTCTTACTCTGAACCCCTTATAGCAACAACCTCTTAAGACTAGATCAGGAAATAACACAAGCCCATTCTCATCTGATAAGAGGAGGCCTGCCAGACCTGCAATCTAGAACAGTGAGTAAAAAAGGGGTCAGATTAATCATCCTCCTCGAATCGGGCTTAGAACCTGAAGACAGAGAAGAATTGGTAATTATCCTAGAAAGATAAGCACCAAACTCAACAGTCCTGAGAAACTTCCTCCATGGAAGGATTAAAGCGGGTTTTATAAAAAGAAGAAGTCTCTACACAGAAAACAAAGATCCTTTGGAGGATCTATGACTGACAGAATCAGCCCTAAAAATATGGAAGATGATTGACCAAATATGTCATAGGCCAAAGGGAGGAATTGAAATAAGAATACATCAAAACAAAGTTTATTAACTTCGGATGGTTTTTCTATGAATTCTCTTAGAGGCAATGAAGTCAAACAAACTACAAACTGAGTTCAAAAAGCCTCTAAGGATAGAGGCTAGAGATTGCTAAAAACCTCAGAGGGACTCTGAATACCTCTTCCTGCTCCTAGAAAAACATCGTCTGAAAAAAGAGCTAGAAGGATAGCTGATTTAAACTGTGCTTTACATACAGACTCCCTATTAAAACGATCCGCAGAAGATTCCACTTTGGCAAAATTCTTCAGATTAGAAATAGACTGAAAGAACATTAGAACAAGAAAAAATTGGGCAGACGAGAAAAAACTCACCCTGAAGAAAAAGAGAGAGACAAGAAGGAATCCAATAAAGAAACGAGGACCAATCGTCCGATCAACCCGGGAAGGGAAAAAACCTTCTCAGGTTAGAACCTCGACTGATCCAAGAATAGAATCGAGAGACAATAGAAAAAAACAAAGGAAATAGAAAAGCGATTGAACGAGGAATCCCAGATTACAAAAACAAAGAGAACACTAAACCAAACACAGTAAACAGAAAACTAATTACTGAGAATGAAAAATTAGATCTAGATGAATAAAGATGAAGAAAATAGAAAAATAAGAGAGAAGAAAAGAATTAAAAGGAACCGATTAGAAAAAAGGGAGAAGAAAGAAACGTGATATGAAGAGCAAGAATAGGATAAACTGGAAAAGGAAAATGAGAAAACCAGCGAAGAAGAAAAGCCGAAGAATGAAAGACAGAATGCTAGGAAAACAAGAAGAGACGCGAAAGGACTTACCCAGACGAGGAAGAGAGAGACAAGAAGCCATGCAAAAGAGAGGAGGACAAATCATCCGAATAGGCACTAATTGGGAAAATTTCCTCAAATCCCTGATCTCGACTGACCCAGGAATAGAAAGACTAGCAGTAACAGAAGAGTGATAGAACGAAGACAAAAAAACAGAGCTAAACCAGAGACAATGAATAGAAAACTAGATATTGAGACAGAAAAACAGACACAATAGAATATAGATGACCACAGTGAAGAAGAAGATAAAGAATAAAAAAGGAAAGAATTATAAGAAAAAGAGGAGAAAAAGATAAGATGAAAAAAGGGTAACCTAATACATAAAAGCAAGACTATTATAAACAAAAAAACGAAAAGAGAAAGGGAAAGCAAGACTAAAGAGATTCTAACAACTATAGAATACAAAAGAAGAGGAAGAATAGCGCAAAGCAAACTGAACCCGAGCTAAGGAAATATTATCAGCAGAAGAATCTGAACGATCAGGCAATTCATAACCTTAAGCTCTAAAATAACTCCCGGAAAGAGAGCCAGTAAAAGCTGATAAACTGGAAACGGAATTAGGTGTATCTATCCATATCTAACAGACCCAGACAACACCTCTCAAACCGGAAGTGAAAGCACTACTATCGGCAATAGATAAAACAAAAACGGAACCGGAAACGGTAGTTGGAAGTTAAGCTGGATCTAACAGGCACGGAAATAAACTTCTCATACCAGAAGTAGAAGCAATACTACCAGAAACAGATACAATGAAACCGGAACCAGAAACGGAAGTATGATGCTAGGCAGGATCTAACAGACCCGGAAAAGCACCCCTCCTACCGGAAGTAGATACATACTCGGAAACGAAAAACTGGAAACGGAAAATGAAGACAGAAGCTTGACCGGATCTAACAAACCCGGAAAGCACCTCCCAAACTTGTAGCATTTTCTCAACACCACTACAATAATTGAAGTGAAAGAACCGTAACCAGAAATAAATAAATAACGGATGATCGACCCTGACAAGCACCTCTCATACCGGAAGCAGAAAACACTACTACTACCGGAAAAGAAAAGGGCCAAAACCGGAACCGGAAATGACAACAGATGATAGGCCAGATCTAACAGATCCAGAAAATCGTCTCTCCTAGTGGAAGCAGATACACTACTACCGGAAATGGAAGAGGAACCGGATACCAAAAACAGATGATTAGCAGGATCTAGCAGACCTGGAAAATCATCTCTCCAACCGGAAGCAGATACACTACCACCGGAAACGGAAGCTGAAGCGGAACCAGAAATTGATAATAGATGATTAGCAGGATCCAACAGACCAGGAAAATCATCACTCCTACCGGAAGCAGATACACTACTACCGGAAGTGAAGAGGAACCGGATATAGAAAACAGATGATTAGCAGGATCTAGCAGACCTGGAAAATCATCTCTCCAACCGGAAGCAGATACACTACAACCGGAAACGGAAGCTGAAGCGGAACCGGAAATTGATAATAGATGATTAGCAGGATCTAACAGACCTGGAAAATCATCACTCCTACCGGAAGCAGATACACTACTACCGGAAGTGAAGAGGAACCGGATATAGAACAGATGATTAGCAGGATCTAGCAGACCTGGAAAATCCTCTCTCCAACCGGAAACAGAGACACTACTACCGGAAACTGAAGCTGAAGCGGAACCGGAAATTGAAAATAGATGATTAGCAGGATCTAACAGACCTGGACATCATCACTCCCACCAGAAGCAGATACACTACTACTGGAACAAAGGGGAACCGGATATTGAAAACCGATGATAAGCAAGGTATAACAGACCTGGAAAATCAACTCTCCAACCGGAAGCAGAACAACTACTACCGGACAGGGAAGAGGAAAGACCATAACCGGAAATGAATAACTGATGCTAGACCAGATCTATCAGATCCGAAATCATCTCTCATACCGGAAGCAGATACACTACTACCGGGAACGGAAGTGGAAAAGAAACGGAACCAGAAATAGATAACTGATGCGTAGTCGGATCTAACAGACCCGGAAAAGCACCTCTCATACCAGAAGTTACTACCGGAAACGGATGTAAAAATAAGTGGAGAAATAAAATGAAAACAGCCAGAAGAAAAAGAGATGAGACTCCGAATGTCCAGTAATGCACCCCTTCAAGACTTATATGGTCTTTAGACTGAGACTTACTGGAAGTCTGTAACAGGCTTTAAGAGAAAACAAAGCCGTAGTCAACAAAAGACGTAATTCATGCCTGGTCGTGAAAGACGTGGGATTCCCCCATTAACGAAAACGGCCGCAAGAATTACGACTATCATCTTAATCAGACTAATTCTTTATAGAATCACGAAATAGAGAAATCCGATCATATGATGCTTATATAATAAACGTACTTAATAAGAGATCTCTAGATATGTAAATCCGCTAAAGAAACCAAACCTCTATACAACAGGCTGAGAAACGGATTTGAAAATCTCACTGAAAGACCAAGAATTTACGAAGATTCGTAAGCTTATTATTTTTATGTAGGCACTAAATATTAAAAAGCGAGTACTAAGGTTTTTTTAATTTTAAAGCATGGTTTTTATTGATGATATTAAATAGGCATGAATTGCAATACCTCAAAAACGGGAGTATTTGACACGAAAACTGGTAACTCATAAACCAGAGTTAAAAACTCCCAAAAAACCACGAAGTATACAATAGACATAATTAGGGAGATTAGAGTTTATAATAGCCATGATCCCTGAACCAGAAAACTCTTAAATATGTAGCTGATCCTCAGCGCAAAGCTGTAAAAACTTAAGCTGGATAGCAGGCCAACTGTTCTGCTTGCAGAATATTTGAAAAGTGAATCTGTTTCCCATTTGGGATCTATTGCGCATGCGCAGGTGCGCTTAGTGACAGGCGTCACCAAGGAGTGAGTACAGACTGGTGCCAGTCTATACTGAGGCTTATGCTGGGGGTTCCCTCACCAGTAGCCTGGTTACGGGCATGCATGGTGATGATATAGGCATAAGGGAGTATGTAAGCGAGCATAAAAATTGTATTCGGGTAGCTAAATGCAGATATTTGATTTAGCAAGTAGTGATTGACCGGTCAAGATGTTTTTGTTGTGTAATAACAACTTCAATTCGGGGTACTGTTGCCTGACACTTACTTTGTTTTAGTAGAGTCTGGATGCGTGTTGCAGATTTTGTAACCAGCTTATACATGCTCCTGGTGCGGCTAAGTTTGCTACCGTCAGTTAATTGATCCCGGCTATGCAGTTAACCATGGTTAACTGTATTTGACAACTAATAACCAATGTTGCCCATTGTTATCTATCGTTTCCCGCATTTCAATGTGACGTAATGCGGGAAAATGTGGTTAACTGCGGTTAATGGTTGTGTTTAATGATGTTAATTTTCTGGGAAAATATTTTCTGGAAAGATTTTCATTATTTTTCGGAAAATGTTCTACTTATGTCTTAGATGTAGTGTTTCGTATTTGTTAAAAAGAAACAAGTCAAATACTTAATGAGAATTATTGTTTTCAAATCAGTGAACAAACGACATCATGTGCATTATGCATATCAAATTACAAAACATTTAGTGATAAATGTAAATGGTTAAAGAGCTGCTGGAATGAAAGCTGGTGGTCAGAAATCCAGTTTTAAAGAACTGGTAGAAGAAAGACTGGTGTGCATTTTGGAAACAATGTTGCTGAAAGTTGTTGCTGTCTTACATGTAGGCCCTGTAAGCATTATTAACCCTTTTACTACTACAGTTCCAAAAAACTGAATTTCGAGACACTGATACAGGCAAACTGTTGAATATTTTGAAACTAATTTGACTGGAAACTGTTGCTGCAGCAACAGCTCCCAGTCAAATTAGTTTCAAAATATTCAACAGAATATTAATTTATCAACCTTGGTGCAGACATGCATTGTTAGGTTTAATCATATGTAATGTAACAAAAGTAGGTCACACCTGGTTCTACAATTCAATATGATCAACTTTTTTAATCCCCAACAAGTATTGGACTCATTGGAGCATTAGTGTTAACATAAAACATGTTGCTGGTGCACTTTTTCTATTAATTAGTATTACGTTAAAAATAATTCTAAGAATAAATAATACAATTTACGCAATGAGATGGGAAATGAAGTTTCAGATAAAAACTGGAAAATTGTCCGGAAAAAAATGTCTGGGTAAATTTTCGGATTGGAAAATTTTCTGACTTACATCATTAGTTGTGTTTATTTATTTTTGTCCACAATTCATATGTTACCTTACTTCTGGTTTTCCCAAAAATATGGAGGGAAAAATTTCAAAATGGCGGACTAAAGTTGTTGTCCATATAGTTTAGTTCTGCCCTTACGTCCATTTGTGACTGTTGTTGTCAGTCATTTTAACGGATAGTGGCCAAAATGGTAAATTGGCTTGTTGATGTGCCTAAGTATAGCTTAATCATCTTCTATCAGCTTAGTTGCATATTCAAGTCAGAAATCAGGTGGTTGGTTTATTTTGCTCATCTGACTGCACTTACCTTCAAACTCGGGTTTAGCAAAAGGGGCATCTCCTTCAGTGTGAATATGAATCAGTTCGACATCCCGGAGTCCTGCCTTTTTGCCATGCTCCGCTAATGCATCAACCAATTTCAAGGGTGTTGCCGCTGCGCCATGGATAAACACTCGATGTCCTGAGAACATACATAAATTTACCATCAAACTTAACATTTTAGCACTCACATCAGCCAAAAATGGCTTCTGCAGTGGTCTTGAGAAGTGCCCCTTTGAACACCAAAAGAAGACGATTTTTGACAATTTACCATTGGAATGACTGGCTCGTTAACCGAGCCAGTTATTCCAGTGGTAAATTTTCATTTAACTGCAGAGCTGGGGTAACTAACTCGTAACTGACTGTAACTTAGTTACATTTTTCACGTAACTGAAGTAACTTGTAACTGAAGAATCTTTTCAGTTACAGTAACTGAAATGTAACCAGTTACATTGCAAAAGTAACTGAAATTTCTGTTACTTTTCAATTATATTTCAAACTCGTCTCCCAAATTTATTATGATTTTCTTAATTTTCATTGTAGCTGCTGTTATTAAAGGGTTAACCCATTCTATATTTGTATATGCGACGTTTACTACACATAGATGCCATTATTATAACAATATGCGTGTTAGCAATGACAACCTGATTGAATGTTATTGCTACATCAAGCAACAACAACCGCTAATCAAAATCTTATGCAGCTTTTACATTAAGTTACCTTAGAAACAGGTTGTATACTAAATCATTATAGAATTAACAGTTACCGTTTAAAGCTCAAATTTGTTAAAGAAAATTTTAATGTTCATTTGCAGACCATGAGATTAGTTTTGTAAATTTACCACTGGAATGACTGGCTCGGTCATTCCAATGGGAAATTTTCAAAAAATAATCAGATATTTCTCAGTAAATGGAGTTTTCTCAACAACACTACAAAAGCTGTTTTGTCCAGCTTTAGTGTGCTAATGGTTAAAGTATTATAAAAAAGCAAATTACCACTCTGGTGTCAAAACTTTAAATTTTCAAATTAAATTAAAAGATGAACTGGTGTTAATTTTTCAACAAATTTGGTGGGAGATGGTGCTGTTGTAGACAGCAACATCTTCCACCAAGATTGTTGAAAAATGTACACCAGTTTCTTTTGATATTGACACAATACAAGATGGAATATTGACATCAGAGTGATAAGGGTTAACAGCATGTTCAGTTCTTTGCTATTGATTAGGCCAGCTTAGGAAATCATTGCTCAGCAATTCAGGAATCGATTTCCTCAAGCAATCATACATGTATGACATCATAATCAACTACGTGATGTGTAGACTGATGTCATAAACAAGCCGTCATGAATGACTCGATATAGTCCGTCTTTTACGCTTAATAGTCTGACGTTGTACGAATTGTATGTCTTTACCATTTAATAAACATACTGTTGAATATTCTGAAAGTAATTTGACTGGGTGCTGTTGCTGCCTTAGGCAGCAACAGCACCAAGTCAAATTAGTTTCAAAATATTTAACATGTTTTTCTGTATAGTTTTCTGGAAATTGATAGTCAAGAAGTTCAGGGATCGATCGATCCCAACATGAGCGAGGCGTGGGTGGAGATTATCTATGGATAAGCGGGGTATGGCTAAAACTGGAAAGGTCCACAATACTCCCCCTAAAGTCAATTCACATAAGTGTGCTGATAAAGATCAAAAGGACAAGTCAAGCCATCAACCATTTCTGTAGAGCAGACAAATTTATAAAGGCTGTGGAAAGAAACTAGTGTATCAGCATAATTGGAAAGTTGTTGAATGTTTAGAAAATAATCTGACCTTAAAAAAAGCTGCCATTGCAATCTACACACAAAACATGTAGCAATATGAAGCATCAGTTTTCAGTAAAACTAGTCCAAAGTACTCAGCAGATTATCTGATATGAAAGAATTTCTCATTGCAACATATGATAGTAATCAGTTATTTTCAAAATATTTTGAAATTTGTTTTTGCATATGACAGCAACAAAATTCAGTCAAATTGACTTACAAATTTTCCACAGGTTTTATATTTTACATATGAAATGGATTCGGTTCTGTCAGTATATTAGCCGGTATATCAGCGGTTATAGTGGTATTTTGTTTCTACTATATACATGTAAATCGCAAATTGGTTGACTTCTTATACTTTTTATGATGACATTCATGTTCTTATAGTCCTTTGTAATAATTCTCAGACAAATTCGTGGTTTACAGTCATATTTTGTCAATGTAGTGGAACCTGACCCTGACATCATTTAAGCCTTGCAAACTTGGCCCGTCATAAGTGATGTGGAACAAATGATGACAAAACCATTCATGTTCAAACCAAATTGAGTATGAATAGGCCTACAATGTAGATACATCTGAATTTAGGAAGCCACAACTGTGAGATCTTAATATCTGTTCAACACTAATCACATCACACGTGCCCTATATTAATACAGAGAGCTTCAAGGAAGGATGAGTTATCCAATGATCGGCAACATACAGGCACTGTTATGCCAAATGCGTTAACTCATACATATCTCCCAAATTTCGCCCTGATCCATTCAGCAGCTCTGGAGAAGTTATTTTAGTGAAAATTAGGTCATCCAAGATGGCCACCGAAGCATTTGGCCAATCAAGTTCCGTTGAACAAACTTGGTTCAGCTCTTGCCCGAGATCATATTACATGAGGTTTGCATCAATCCCCCAAGCGATTTCGGAGAATTTTTAAAAGACATTTTTAAGAATCGGTCAATATTCAAGATGGCCACTGGCCAAATTTGCTAATCGGCTTCGTTTGAACAAACTTGGATCCCTATGCCCTAGGATGCTTCATGCCACATATAATTGAAATCGGCCAAGTGGTTCTTGAGAACAAGTCATTTAAAAGAAAAGTTGACGGCCGATGGACACAAGGCGGAGGTCGCCATGGCATAAGCTCAAATGTGATGTGAGCCTATCTGCTTCTCACTCAATTATTGGAGCCGATATGGAGTACCAGATGAGATGCTCATGCAAATGTGTGACTAAACATGTAATAACATTAAGATCTATTAATTATCACACATTTAAGAAAAACTTGCCAGTGGTGTATTATAGGGTACATGTATCTACCCTAAACATTCGTATATGGCTTACTATCAATTTCCCATCGCTATATACATACATACAGTGTTAGACATCCATTTATACGTGCATAGTTTTAAGCATTAATTTATGTATATATAAATATTTAATATTCGCCATGTAACTAGTATCTATTGTTGTTTTGTGTTCAATAGCCCTCTCCAGCTTTAGCTATGTCCCGATCATCCTCTAGCTAAGCTCCACCCACACTTCGCTGTGTTGGGATTGATCAATCATCGATTGATCCGACCATTAATTTCCTGAAAACTATACATCTAAGTTGCTGAATTTTTTGTAACTAATTTGACTGGCTGCTGTTGCTGCCTATGGCTCACCCAAATTAGTTTCAAAATATTCAATAGGATATTTATTAAATAGTAAAAGACATACAATTCGTACAACAATGCATAGTCTGTCTTCATCTATGCGTTCGTGATGTACTTATCTACGTGATTCATGACGTTGATTGTGATGTCATTCTATCCATCACTTAGTTGATTATGACATCCATATGATGGATGGATACAGTGGAAAAGTCCATTATATTGATATGTATACATGCAGATTTTATGCCCTGACCATAGCCATGCTTGAAGAAATGTACCCTCAGGAGACATGGATAAGGGTCTACACAGATGGATCAGCCAAAGATGCAATTAGGAGCGGAGGTGCCGGACTGCACATACAGTATCCAAACGGACAACATGAGTCAGCTGCAATACCGACAGGCAAACACTGCACAAACTACAGAGCTGAAGTCGAAGCACTGGTCCATACAGCTAATACCATCAGCAGAACAGCAGACCCTATTGCATAGATTGTCTTTTTATCTGATGCCCGCTCCGTCCTTGAGGCTATCACCAAAGGTAAGCTGCCACAGCTTAAAGAAGCACTACAAACCATCAAATGCTTTCGAATAGCATTGCAGGGGATCCCCTCACACTGTGGAGTCCAAGGAAATGAGGAAGCAGACAAGATGGCAAAGGTGGGTGCATAAAAGAATCAGACAGAAAACATGGTTACACATACGGAGATGAAGACTATCATCAAGTCACTCTATAGAACACCTCAATCAGAAGATGCCTACCATCATCTCTTGAGGCCAGAGCAAGTGACCATTTTTCGTCTCAGAACTGGACATAACAGACTAAACCAACACATGTACAGGCGGTTCCACCTTATGACATCGCCCGCTTGTCCTTGTGGAGAAGCAGAACAGACCACAGAGCACATACTTCAATGTTGCAGTACGTATCAGCTGCTGAGAGAAGAGATCTGGCCTTTGTCAACCTCTTTTCTTGAAAAGCTGTATGGGCCTGTGGAAGAACTGCAGAAAACCACAGATTTCATCTTGAGAACGCCTCTCCAAGTGTGATACCAGCGATCAAAAAGAAGAAGAAACATTCTGTGACTTAAAGGTGCATATTCACAGCAAAATTACTGAAAATAAAATTGTTTAAATTATATACTTTTAAAGGCTTAAACTATGAGCCTATATGTAATGAAACAAAATAAATCTTAACATATGATGATTTCATTCCATATATATTAATATAATTCTTTAAGTTGCGAAATTGAAATAGAGGCTCGAGCCAGGGACAATTACGGACTTGTTATTATGGATTCTGATTTATAACTGTCGTGTACATGTATGTAATACCTATTGCAATTCAACACACAATTTGTAACTAAAATAAATAAAAAGGTATTGAAAATATGAATTCATGAATTAAGATTTGCATATTCAATTGGCAAGTTTGAATTTTATCAGTTAAATTATTTTACTTTAGGAAAATTACATTAAATTTATTAAATTAACTTAAAATTAGGTACCAAGGCTTGGGTACGTTTCAGAGCGCAGGCCTATTCCTCTACGCTAATCTCCTCCTCTTCCAACTCAATTACAGATCTGCCACTTTCGATGAACAGTGTGCGGTAGACATAGAGGACGTCCTGTGTTAACCATTACCACTCTGATGTCAAAATCTTGAATTTTCAAATTAACTTAAAAGATTAACTGGTGTTCATTTTTCAATAAATTTGGTGGAGGTCTGAGGATAATGCTGTCGTAGACAGCAACATTGTCCAACAAAATTGTTGAAAAATATACACCAGTTTCTTTGCTATTGACATCAGAGTGGTAAGGGTTAACCCTGCTGCGTCGATGTAAGCAGGTTTTTTTTAGCGTTCCCAAGGTAGGTGCTGCGCTTACTGACTCAGACAAACTAGTCCTAAACTTACAAACTCAAACCGAGGAGAAATTCTTTCTTTCAGATATTATGTTGTGACCCTGTTGGATAATTGTTCTACATGTACTGATTTAATGAAAATATAAATTAGAATTTTAAATACAATTTTTTAATTTAAAATTTAAATTTTAATTAAATTAAGCATATTTATTTATGATCCCCTTTAATTTAATTTTATCATTTCTGCAACATTAGATCATTACCCTTAGTACTCTGATGTCACTATTCTATCTTTTATTGTGTCAATATCACAGAAACTGGTGTACATTTTTCAACAATCTTGGTGGAAGATGTTGCTGTCTACGACAGCACCATCTCCCACCAAATTTGTTGAAAAATGAACACCAATTCATCTTTTATTAATTTAATTTGAAAATTAACCCTTAGCACTCTGATGTCACAATTTTAACTTTTATTGTGTCAATATCACAGAAACTGGTGTACATTTTTCAACAATCTTGGTGGAAGATGTTGCTGTCTACGACGGCACCATCTCCCACCAAATTTGTTGAAAAATGAACACCAATTCATCTTTTATTAATTTAATTTGAAAATTAACCCTTAGCACTCTGATGTCACAATTTTAACTTTTATTGTGTCAATATCACAGAAACTGGTGTACATTTTTCAACAATCTTGGTGGAAGATGTTGCTGTCTATGACAGCACCATCTCCCACTAAATTTGTTGAAAAATGAACACCAGTTCATCTTTTAATTTAATTTGAAAATTTAAAGTTTTGACACAGGAGTGGTAAGGGTTAATATTGCAGCTAAAGATGCATGAAGATGGGTGTGTGTTATGTGGAAAGGGAGGGGGGGGGGGTAGTAGCATACATACATTTAGTGAATACATTTATGTTACGTGCATACCAGTTGTGGCACCACAGTTGGCAGGTGGTGGAGAAAATGTCACAATACTGCATTACTTATCCCCTGGCCCTTTGTGCAAAGTGTGGCTGAATATAACGAAACACTGCACCACCACCCTTACCCCACGTCACCACCACTATTAATACACACCTCCCCATTTAACATTCTTCTGACGTCATTACTACTGCCTAAATTATCGTGAATATGATGCAAAATAGGATATCACTTATTGTATAATGCAGAAATCCTTGTAGATGGATGATATCGAACAACCATGTTCCAAAAAGAGTCGGACACAGAATGTATACCACTGTTTGATATGTTCAATTGTGCTGGACGGCAGTTCAAGAGGTCCTGCTGTAAAGATACCGACAAGACATGGATTGCAGTCTGTGTTGGCTGCGGCAGAGCTGAAGCAGGATGAAGTGTTCCAACAGACATTGCCACTTAGATAAGACATTTTAAATTTGCAGTATAATGTCTCATGTCATAAATCTTGTAGTAAAACAAAGCTGACTCATGCTTTATCATCTTCTTCACCATCAGTTAGTGCTGATTTATGTGACAATCAACCACAGCGACTAAGTATGTTTGATACCAGCAATTTTAATATAAGAGAGCAGTGTTTTATTTGTGGATTTGCTGAAAAACGTCTTCCAAATAAGAGTAGGGAAAAACTCACATAAATCAAGTCATTGAATCAGCCGAAAAGCGAAATGATGAAGTGGTGCGCTTACAGATGCTGTCATACCCTTACTTATTTGCTTTTGATGCTAAATATCATACATGTAGGTCTTGCTATTCACATTACATTTCTGATCTAGGAATATACAAGCAGTGACAAGGTAAAATGAACAAAACCGTATATCATCAGTTCATGACAAGGCATTCCATCAGCTGGCAAAGGAAACTGAATGCACAATACTTTCTAAGCACACACAACCAGTTACCACGCTGACAACTCGTGTGAGATTTACTGAAATCTTGATTGAAATGGGTGTTCCAAAGCCAGAAGCAGAACGTTATGCCACATGGAAATTAATGCATCACATTAAAGTCTACTTCCAAGACAGATTGCCCTTCATTGAACGTTCTGGTTTTTCAGACTTATTGTGCTCAAGTGCAATAATGGTGGGAGACGCACTTAGAAGGGCAGCTGATCTGCAGATGAAATTAAACGATCAAATTCAGCCAGATTTAGAAGATGTTAGAGACATCACAGGTATTCCTCTGCACATGGATGAAACATTGATACTGCACAGCTGCTGGAATTTTGAGGAACAGGATATCTTCTGTCCAGGAATCACCAGATGGATACCTATCCACTGCAGACCTTACCATTGACCATTGCAGAGACTTTGTTCCAGATCTCTTGTATGACTTTATTTTTTGGATAGGAAGTGAAATTGACTTTGAAAATGTCTCCAGTACGGCAGTAGCGGTTAATGAATAGCATCAGACTAAAAAAAGCATCCGCTTTTGTTTCTACGAGAATTCTTAATACTTACCAGATGTACTATTATGATAATGTCTATTATCTAGTCTAGATCAAAATAAACAATTAAAACTCCACACTCTCCTGGTCCTGTCCATACTGTGTCCGGGAATTACCATAGCCCCAGGTACCGAGTCAATTCCCAATCACAGTCAGATTCGTCTTATATTTGCCTTGACAAACAGCGAAAGCAGCTCAGCCTCACCTCAGCGGGGCGGCTGAGACAGGGCCATAGTACATCTGGTAAGTATTAAGAATTCTCGTAGAAACAAAAGCGGATGCTTTTTTTATTCTACTTCGAATAATACTTACCAGATGCACTATTATGATAAACTCCGGATTTCAACAGCCAGGAAATACCGGTGGGAGGAGGTGAGGCTCGAACCAGCACTCATCTACCATCCAACAGAGAAGGTTATGAAGAGACTAGAACCCTGGCATACGCTTGGGTTCTGCCATCGGACTCATAGAGTGCTAAACTTCCATGGTCTAGACCGCGCTCCCCCCCTCTTTTGTCCGCACAAAATTCAGAGGCCTGTCAATGGGGATGCAACACCCACCAGACCCGTGTCAGCCCCAAGTCTCAGCTATGGCAGTCCAGTAGAGTGCAAAGAAGCTACTACAACTTCTAATTTTGAAAAAATATCAGTATATCGATTAGGTTTTCAAATTGGAATGAGTCTAATGTCTGTTTGAGAGGATAAGTATACTCTTATACCAGACTATTTACCTAAGCAGTCTGGTATTTCGACTGTAAGTAAATTATTTATAGTCACTTAATTAATGTAAACACTCACCATTTTGAGTGCTTGGTCTTTTCTTGTTCATCACAGGAGCTACCCCCAATCCACGGTCGTTCTCAGGTCATGTGCATAGCCATTGTTCAGTGCAAGAGGAAGAACTTGTGATGTGTGCGAAATAATGGTCGGATGTGGCTTAGTTCAGATTCGATAAATTGGCGATGGCTACCGGATTAAGTGCGCTGGAGATGTCGCGAAGGTAGAAATCAGTGAATGACGACTCGGCATGCCATTGTGCTACATACATCACCTCCTCTAATGAGACACCCTTATAAAGGGCTGATGATGCTGCTAGTGCTCGGACCTGATGGGCATTTGCACGATCAATCTGCTTTCCTGTAGCGATTTTGTGTGACATCTGAATAGCGTCGACTATCCAACGAGAAATAATATCTTTCGAGGCGCACAAATGAGGAGCTTTGAGACATAACCACAGAGATTTCGGGTCATCTCTCCACTCCTCAGTACATTTCTTATACATTTTCAGACATCTGACAGGACACCAAGCAGAAGAGTTTGGGTCATGTCTAGTTAAACTTGGCAAATTGATCGGCTGTCCTGGATATTTAAGTGACTGATTCTTTGCCAGGAAACAAAGACGTGGAAGTAGTCTTAAACCTTCACCCGTGACGACAGAACGGTCTTGTTCGGCAAAAAGCGCATGTATTTCGCTTCTCCTTCTCGCCGACGCTGCTGCAACCAAGAAAACTGATTTAATAGTTAACAGTTTAATGTCTATAGATCTAATTGGTTCAAAGGGAGCATGCCCTAAAACCTGTAGAACAAGAGATAGATTCCATGCTGGGATAGGAATTGGCTGTCTAGGTCGCAGATTGCTCATTCCTTTAATAACTTCATTTAAAGTGTCATTTTCCACTCCTTCAATGGCCAGACTGGGAATGACTGAAGCTAATGCAGACTTATATGCTGCTAGGGTAGAAGGTACAAGTTTGTCAACTTCGTATAAATGACAGATAAAATCTGCTACGTGTTGAACAGATGCAGAAAAGGGATCGATATCTCTTCCCTTACACCAATCTGCAAATTTGTTGATTCTATAATTATATGTTTTAGTGGTTGGACCTCTTCTGGCTGAAGCGACAAACTTCGCTGCTTGCTCAGAAAAGCCACCCTTAATTGCACGCTGCTTGATAACATCCATGCAGTCAATTTGAACATTTCTGGTCTGTCGTGGAGGTACAGACCCCTGTTCTGAGAGATTAGATCTCTTCTGTCTGGAAGAGGGATTGGACTGCAGACCAGAAGGTCTAGCAGATCCGTAAACCATGATCGGCCTGGCCAATAAGGGGCGATCAGTAGCACTTGGCACATACCCTCTCTTATCTTTGCCAGAACTTTTGGGATGAGAATCGTTGGAGGATACGCATACGCGTACATTCCCTTCCAACTTATCGCCAGTGCGTCTACCGCTAGCGCTAGCGGGTCCGGGATCGGTGACATGTAAGTGACCATCTTTGCGTTTTGTTTCATCGCAAACAGGTCCACATTTGGCTTGCCCCAATGTTTGAATAGAACCTCCGCTACCGATTGGTTGAGCTGCCATTCCGTCGGACGACAAACCGTCCTTCGACTGAGAGCATCCGCTAGGATGTTCAAACTTCCTGGAATGTGTGCTGCCCGAAGAATAACATGGCATCACAGCAGAAGGTTCCAAATCATCATACACAACTCCGGTGATCTCGTCCCGCCTTGGCGGTTCAAATAAGACACCACTGTTGAGTTGTCTGTCCTTATTAGGACAATCTTGTCTTGAATTAAATTCTCGAACTTTTGAAGTGCCGTACACCGCTAATAGTTCGAGAACATTGATATGTTTCTGCGCAATGATCCAATCCCATTCCCCTGACACTGACTGATCGTCAAATACTGCTTCCAAACCCGTCGTCGATGCATCTGTGAAGGTGGACATCTGTGATTGAGGAAGTTGTAGAGGAACACCTCGCAGGAGATTCTGTTCTGATAACCACCACTGAAGGTGGAATATCAATGGTTCTTTTACTGGTATCCTCAGAGATAACGGATCCGTTCTCTGAGACCAGAATGACATTAGATACTTCTGAATTGGCCTGCACCTGAGTGCCGCATAAGGAACCACCTTCTCAAGAGACACTAGTAAACCCAGTATTCTGAGAAATTGGCGCCCCGTCAGATAGGCTCCTAGAGAAACCGACTCCAGAATTGCAATCAGGCTTTTGACTCTGCTCTCCGCCGGAAAAGCTACGCCGTCCCTGAGATGGAAAAATATTCCCAGATAAACAAACTCCCGGGATGGAGTCAATTCTGATTTCTCTAGATTCACAATCCATCCTAGATCCTTTAATAAGGCTAGGACTACCTGAAGATTGTTGCGCAGAGTGACTGGATTCCCCGCCTTTAGCAGCCAGTCATCTATGTAAGTATGAACAGCTATGTTTCTCCTGCGAAGATAAGAAGTCATGGCGAGAACCACTTTGGTGAAGACCCTTGGTGCTGTGGTCAGGCCGAATGGAAGCGCATTGAATTCCCAAACATTGTCTTAGAATGCAAAGCGAAGGTATTTCTGAAAAGGAATTGACATTGGAATATGAAAATAAGCATCCTTCAGATCTATCGACACTGCCCACATGCCTTTTCTCAGCCCTGTCATTACCGCTGCTACAGTCTCCATCTGAAATTTGGGAGAAAGAATAAATTTGTTCAACGGTTTGAGATTGAGAATTGGTCTCCATCCTCCGGTACGTTTCGGAACGAGGAACATCATCGAATAGAAGCCTAGGGATGACTGATTGCGGACTAGATGAATCGCATTCTTCTGATGAAGATTCTATTTCTGAGCAAATGGCATCTAGACAATCGGATTCCCTTGGAACGGGAGTCCATACTGGAGTCGATGTTAACTGAACTAACGATTGACGGATGAGCCAGTCCGGTTCGTAGCCGTTTCTTAACCACTGACAGACTAAACAATCTCGCACGCCCTGTTCCCATTGGCTTGAGAAGAGTTGAAGTCTGCCTCCGACGGTAGGAATCTGCACACAGCTGGCGGTCAAGATTGCACGAGAAGACGCTACATCGCTTGGGTGAAGACTCTCGACTCCCTTCGTTCCTGACGTCACCGGAACTGATTCCGCTGGAAATCCGTCGGGACCGGCCTCCACGGCCGCCCCGCGGCTTCTTGGAATATGACGGTCCGGAACCGCCGCCACGGTTATCCCTACGCTAACCGCCGCGGCCCGAACCGACACCCTTCCTGTCCTCCTCATACAGCCTCTTATTAGAGGGCTTGTATGAGGACGAACAGCCAGGTCCTTGGGATCCGGATGCCTGATGGGCATCACGGCCAGAAGGATGGAAGGGCGATCTTTGGCGCTGCCTCTGTTGCTCTTGCCGATGCTGCCTGTAGGAAGGACTGCTGCGGCTGTGTGATCTTAGTCGACTTCCACGACTTGCCGACTACTTCCTGTTCAGCAACCATTGACGCGACCTTGGATAAGGCTTGTCGTGCCGAGCCACCGAACAAGCCTGGACCGATGAAGGGCGCAGAAGACAATGCAGCCCTCATCTCTGGTCCTGGTTCTACACAATCGAGAACCATTCTCCGTCGCTCTGCCAATGTTCTGGTGATCACCCTGGCCAGGCAATCTTGAGACAAGCGCATGGTGTCCCAAATAACTCCGGGAGCAGCCTCTGGCACTTGTCCACCTTCCGCCGTGCATGAAAAACCTAGTCACCGTGCCACTTTTAAATGCAGTAGACCAATATCTTAGCGCCCACTTTGACGGGTTATATGATCCAGTATATTATTACTGGACGGTTCCGACAGTAATACCGCCCGATATTTAAGGGGTTCATCGCTTTGGAGTGACCGAGAAAACAGGACTATATGTCAGGAAAACTGGTGCGTAGTAACCCTTATATCCAGTAAATCACATTTGCAGTTGATTGTCAGTTTAAAGTGTACAAGTTAAGAAGGGTCAAGCTATCTACTAAATGCCCTAGAGATGGTTACGCTTTTCATTGTGGCGGACTTGCGGGTTATTTTTTTATATTAGAAATGTACACTGCTTGTACAAATACAAATATTTGATGACAGGTACAAAAAAAATCTACCTGTCACCTGGAACAGGTACAATTTTATAAACATTTCAACCCCTGCAATGGTGCCCTTGTGCATAACATTAGCTATAGCTTACCAGACAATCTTAACGCATGAAGGACGCCATGGGCATATTTTCTTGTATCGCATGTGTATCGATATGACAGGTCACGATGCGTATCATGATTCACTGATATATCAGTGAATCGCTACAGTACTAGTTCATTGGAATGTTGAAATATCCATCTTTCATATCGATCGATACACACCACATTCTTTTCCTCAATCCTGCCATTACCGACCTCGGAGTTTCCACCTGAAACCGAGGCGTATGGATAAACCAATTCAATACCCTGAGATTGAGAACAGGTCCCCACCCCCGTGCTCATGGGGACAAGGAACATGTTTGAATAGAAGCCTGGAGTGTTCTGGTTTGCTGGTTTTATTGCTCGCTTCAGAAGCAAACCTGACACTTCCTTTTGAATGGCTTCTAACTTGTCTGGCTCCCTTGGTACGGGTGTCCAGACAGGTGCCAAAGACAGATATTGTGGTGGAAAATCCCACCGCTCCGGCATGTACCCCTGGGATAACCATCCTAGAACCAGACTGTCTGACGTCACACCTCGCCAAGCCTCGACGAAACGCATGAGCCTTCCACCCACTATAGACGCATTGACGCCTACTGAGGGTGTCTGGCTCGCGATCCGCTCCCCCCCCCACCCACCCTCTCTTGACATGAGAGAAAAACACTGGTTTGGCTTGACCGGTCTAACTGGCACCGCTGTTCCTGTCGCACAGGCACGGTCCAGGCAGATATGAAGGGAGCGTCCGTACCCTCAAGTACGATCCGCTCCATTCTTTCCAACCTTTGAGGACTTACCCTTACCCTTCCCACCTCTGGGGCGATCAGGAGCAACATTTTGGTGGGTAGGAGCCTCCACAACCTTCTTGGCCTTCTTCACCGGAGGCGGCTGAGAAGACCCAGTAGAAGCAGAAGCAGCACTAGGCTTGGCTTTCGCCTTGCTTTTATGCTTCTTCTGCTTCTTAGGTTTCCCGGTTAGCGGCTTGGTCACAGCCCCTAGTGCGTGCGCCTGATGCACTAGCTCTAGCTGTAGATTAACAGCTAACCGATTCTGCGCGATGTTGGCAGTGTCTTCTAAGATGGCCCGCGCTTGGCCACCAAAGATACTAGGGCCATTCAGGGGCGTTCCAAGCAAACGCTCCCTAACGGCGGTAGCCGGACGCATATGGTCAAGGACCATCTGCCTCCTAGACTTTGTCACACGCACGTGCACCCTTGCCAATGCATCCATGGACAGCACCAAGCCGTCATTTACGCACGAAGCGCCACAGGGTGGCCTGCCCCCGCTTCAGCCCACACCGACTGAAGAACCCGATAAGAGTGATTTATGACACTCATTGCTGCTCTCACACTCCCCAATCGCATAGGACCAGGACTTCCTCATGGTGAACCTGGGATTTGTCCACCAGCGCCAGAGCTCTCTGGACAGCAAGTACACAGCGATCACCCTCAGTGAGCTGGCCCTTAGTCAGGAGTTGCTTGCTATAAATAGCATCTAACAGCTCCATAAACCTTGGATCCAGTCCAATAGACTGGATCTGGGCTGCAGGCAAGATCCTGTCCTAATCGATGCAACCGATGGACGGGGTGCATCCTCTTTGGCCATGGTCGAAACCACAGACGGGTCCACCCTGGCTAGCCAAGCCAGAGCCTCAGACCAGTCTGTCTCTGAAGAAGACACTCCTGTGAACACGTCACCCGTTGACGTACTCATGGCCCTACCAGCAATGGCCTCCCGGCCAGGCGAAATAGGTGCATACCACGCCTGGCCAGCCACACACATCACTGTGTCGGTTGGTGGCAAACCAACCAGCACTGGACCGGTGCCCAGTACCGGAGTGGCCTCAACCACGGGCGAAGCCGCTGTCCTGGCTTGCACCAATCCAGGATGGAATCAACCTCCATGCTCTCCGCCCGCAGCATCTCAGGCCGCAGCAATCTCTCCTCCTCAGCCTCCACATCTTCAGACCCCGAAGTCGTCACCAGACGAGGAAACACTGGAGCCATCCTGGCGGTAGAGCTGGCCAGTCTGACGGTAGTACCATGAGGACCGCGGTATACCGTGAATGGATACTGTGACCATTGACATTTCCAAATACCGTGAATACCGTCCATAATGTTTGAGCAATATTTGAGAAATAGATCCATAAAATCTGACTTGACCAAGGGTAAATAGGTGCTAATAGTGCCAAAAATATAGGCATCCCTAACTATTAGCCGAGTCGAGGTGAAAGGGTTGTTGTAAAAACAAACATCAAGACGTTAATTACAAGATAATGACAGGCAGAATTGTATGTCAAACGTACGTCTTGAAAGTCTCACGGTAAAATTGCTTTATTTAAAACATCTAAACTCATTCTCTGGCCGTCCGCCAGTAGTAATTACACTATAATATATTCCCTATTCCCGTTTCTATTATTTGTAATTTATTACTCCAAGAATTTTGTCACCGAACAAACACGCTAGAATAGCAAAATAACATACAAACCGTGTGCTATTCAAACACAACAGCGATCTCGCAAAGACGTATCTGATTGGTTGTTCATGAGCTAGACCGTGGGAAAATACATTACTATGCTGAATTTATCAATGAAAATTTATTAACACGTAGTATTTGTTCGCGCCATTTTGATCACGTGCTAATTTATTAAAAATGAGCAGCTTTGAAGTCGTTATTTTTTATTTTTCTGGCTTGTTTTAAGAAATTTCTTTAAGGATTAAATCCAGTTTAAGTAATGACACCTAAAAATTATAGTGTTTTAGTTTTTGTAATTCATTTTTCAACTGGCTACACGTCGGAAATTCGCGGAAATAGCCTTTTACACGCATTGTTCACGTGAAGCATGGCGAGTAACGAGTCTGCACATCGGGTACTCAGTAATTATCAGAAGCTTTGGAATCGGCTATATCCAATGTCGTGTTATATGCATGTGTATAGGCCTGTTTTCGCGAGTAACCGAATATACGACTGCAACAGAAATAGAAGAGTACAACACTGGCCTCGTTTAAATACTCTCGGATTTTGTCTGGACTCTGTTTATCAACGCGCTTGACCGCCAAAATAAAATTTACTGTTTGCTGGTCACATGCATTAATACCAAGAACAATCCAGATTGAAAATAGCGCGCTCCAATGTCTCAAACAGCGGGTTATAGTTAGCGACTCGACCACACACATTGACCGATATTCCAGCGAATGATATTATGCCTCAACCTCGGATGATGGTATACCGTGGTACTGTGGTATTTTTTCATGGTACCGATACCATCATGTAAATGTCAATACCGCCCAGCTCTACCTGGCGGATGGCTCCCATGCCTGACGGACCGACCACTGCTACTGGACCACCCGGAGGTGGCCGCAGAGAAACAGAACCCATCAGGCCGGAGCCCGACGGGACTGACAGGGAGCCGTACGAGACGGCTCCCTTGGTGGCCAGTCCAGAACCCTGTCCAAGGACAGGGTCTGTACCAAGCACGGGAAGAGACTGCCCTACAAATTTCGGTAGCAGGGACAACACCAGCGTAGGTAGGACGCTATGCAAGAAGCCTGGAGCACCCCCAGGGGCCGAAACGGATGCTCCCCGAGTTACTTTCAGACTGCCTGACCCCGCGTCAGACCCTGCCAAGTCCTTCTGGGAAAGGAACTTGACCATCATATCGGTCGGCCACACTGCACAAATGTCACACCTATTATCAAGATTACATTTGGCACATTTAAAGCAAACATGGTCCTTGAACACAACCGTTACAAACTTGTGGCACTCGTCACATGATGGCGGGGTTGGCTTGGCCTATAAATAAGCACAAACCTACAATAAGCAAGCGGAATGAAACAAGAACGGAAGGCAGACAAATAATTTTCAAACATATTGACCATGAATTAATTGTAACCCTCCAGCACCCCATCCCGCAACGTTACAGCAAAGAGCGCATTGACCATGATGACAAGAACGAAGCGGACATGATACACCCATATACTGATCCTGACGGATGTATAAATGGAACCAGGAACCATATCGCATAGCATTCGGCGTATATTTACTAATCAATATAAATTATACTCCTTAGCGAAGGCCAAAACGATATGTGAAGAAACAACAAAATGAAACAAACTGCTGTAAGACACAGTAAAACCGCAGACCACACATCTTAATCAAGAATTTTGAAACCCCCGATCACTGCAAACAGATCGTGATAACACGCAGAACTTGAAAATTCCAAAGTTTTTCTGGTACCAATAAAGTATGCAGCACCCAGAATCAGATGCGCGAATTAATGAAACATTTTCTTCACATTAAAGTCTAAGATAACTCGGGTGTGACGTCACCCGCTTGGATAATACGGAGAAGGACGTCAGGCGATTTTCATGTTAAAAACCGTATAGCCAACACCTTATTTCATATCTGCCGATCGCCTGGGGGTGAAGGAAGGCGACCAATCTGGCATATTTCGTTGTTAACACACGTTCCAGATTCGGGGTCAGAAATTGGAACATGTGATACAGACACAATTCTATAGACCTAAGTCTTTTACAACTATGGAATAACATGGAAATATACAACCTGGATTTCAATGGCTCCTTCCACGGTAATCCAATAATCCTTTGAGAGCAAACAACTAAGCTATCACAACACAGAAAATGACTTAGAAACTTTTAAGAAAAGGCTAAGACACTCCAATCGGAAAAAGCATGTAGCTCTTGTTGCTATGCAAACAAGAAATGAGCCTCACTGGCAGACGGGTACCTGTTTGTTGGGAACCGGGTACCCGGTTCCAGGAGCCGGTAAAGCTTACTAAGTCTAGATTTTTAGAACCAGCTATCAGGATAGCTTGCTATCAGCAGTAATAGAATGGTAAGTATTGATCGAAGGAGAAATTGCTATTTAAATGTTTGCATTGAAAAGCATTAGAATACATATATAGTACAGTACTGAGTGACAGTGTATGTAGAGTTGAATAATGCCTTTAGTCCAGGTGTATGTGTTTTAAAAGCTGAGCCATTTCACAGAGGGGCTTATTCAATGATTCCTTTGTTATGTAGGAGGGTATAATTACAGGACAATTATCTTGTAATGTACTGCTTTTCTTCACCCATTTCATTCCATGTAGATGATAGTTATTACTTTACTGAACACTATTGCTAACATCTTGATGAATAATTTTAACATAATTTGGTTATCTTCGTTCTAGCTTTTATACTTGAAATCATTTTAACTAATTTGTATGATTTTAAAGATGGCATGATTTCATAGATATGAAAACCTGTTTCCAGGGAATGCAGAATGAAATAAGTTCAAGATCAGCAGCTTTGATTGAATAAAGGAGGTACAAAGCTCATATAGGATAAAACTGTTAATTGATCACTGATCAGGGAGAATTGAGTTAATTCAATATTGTACTAAAGTTCATAGCATTTATCAGATCTTTATTTTGTCAATTCAGAGCACGAGAGATTATTTTTGAAAATTGACCACTAGAATTACTGGATCAGTTATCCAGCTAGCCACTCCAGTAGTAAATTTTCAAAAATAGTCTTCCATTGCCTTGTCAATGGACCTTTCTCAAACTCATTGCAGGTGTTTTGGCCGACTTAGGTGTCAAAGGGTTAAGGACTAACTTGCTTATCACTAAATTATCAGTGTCTCAAATTCTAGTCTTCAAACCAAACATATAAATAAGTTGTTAAAAATAATTTTAATAGAACAGCCATAGGAGAGAAAAATATTCAGTCAAATTAATTTTAAAATATTCAATAAGCCATCTAATAACAGCTGGCATAATAAATATCATCAATCTGCATATAGAATGAAATGTGGTAAATGATATCATATAGATCATTTAGGATGAAATGCATTAAGGGCATATAAAGAGCAGTGTATAATTTAGACATATTACAAGTACATTTTATAGGCAACACTGTTAAGTAAATCTATGACAAATATGACTGGAATTGAATTGGAATTTATCAATTCCGATTAATTCAAATTATCAATTCCAAATCCAATTCCAATGTCTTAAAATTTATCATTTCCAATTCCTGAGTCCTCAGATTTATCAATTCCAATTACGAAATTGAATTGGAATCGCTGAACAATTCCAATTGGAATTGACCCCAACACTGACAGATATTATTGCATATTTGTTGCTCCTATCTAGGGTTGCACGATTATTCACTTTTCATAATCGCGATCATTTAAAAAAAAAATCGCGATCATACGATTAATCATGAACTATATTAACTACGTCAATGCTGCTTAGAGGACGTTATTATGCTACTGCAGATTGTAAGATTATGGGTTAGGCACATGGGTATACATACATGGACAGAATACGCCAGTTGCCGATTGCAAACAAAGGAATGTATCAAGATTTTTCTAGACGGAAAATGGAAAGTACCGTATTTCGCGTAATTGTAGCCTATGCTCTAATAGAAGCCCACCCCTAACTTTGACATATGAGCTCCAATGATTTCTTAGCAGTTTCAAAACAGCAAAACTCTGTATTAGAAGCCCACCCCCTAACTCAGCGGATTGTATAAGAAAATTTGTAAGAATAGCGTGTATAATAATAACAATCGTGTCACAGGGTGCGTCTACTTCAGACCTATCTCTGCCCTGATACATTTCCGGGACCTCTAGAAGTCAATACAGGCCTCGGATTTGTAAATCTTGACCACCTATTAGATTAATACTAATAGTAGGCCACATACAGTATGTTCAAGATATAATAAAGTTTATTCCACACTCTTGTAGTCAAAATGCGCTTAAAACAGTCTTGGGCGTGATTAAATAGCTTTCTTATAAATATATTTTAAGACCAAATTTATGTACGAAACAAGTATGGGAGAAAATGCTCGTCAATTTTGTAACGCCGATCAACATTAAATGATCCAAATTGAATTATTACGAACGACAATATAGCCAGCTTCTGAAGTTGGCGAGCCAATGGCTCTTTTGCGATGGGAGGCGGCGTGTTCTCGCGAGATATTATATGCTAACGGGAGTTTATTAAACGGGTACCCGTTATTCAGATCAGTATAATACTCAGTTCCTATCGCGCAATGTTAATATAGATAAATTCTCGAGTTCTGAGTCCCCAATTCCAGAATATTTACATCCGAGTACTCGCTCTAAAATAAACTCTTCAATTGGAGGCGAATCACGTGATTTGTATTTTTTTTCGTGACGCCATTTTATATCAAATTGTGGATTAATTTTGATGTAATAAATATCCTTTATTAAAGGATACGCAGTATTTAGGCACTCAAATGAAATAATTTCACTTCCCCAGTGATGTTTTGAGGTATACATTAAACATAGGCGTAGGCAGTGAGAATTTTTATGGGAGAAAATGCGTTGAATTTCCGTGGTATCAGTTTTGGAACTTTTTTGGGGAAAAACGTTAGCGCATAGCTAAAAGTGTCTTGACAAAAATTTCAACATGGCGATTATACAATTATTTCATTTTATAATCGTCCACGATCATTTTGAATTATATAATCGCGATTAATCGAAAAATCGTGCAACCCTACTCCTATCAAGAGGATTATCAGACATCAATCGTGATTTTGTCTACAAAATGCTATACCAATGAAATGCGATTTCGTCGAAAAATATGGTAACGAGTTGTTTCGCCCCCTGTCCCATTCGCCCCAGGTCGTTTCTCACCGAATCAATTCGCTCCCTAGTCTGAAATGGCTTAGGTGCGAATGGAAATGGCGGGTGTAGTTGAATTGAATTGAAGTACCTTTGTAATACCAATACCGACTCAACCTTTGATGTATTGCTGACCTGACCATTCCAAGTTATTCTAAATGATGTTAATTGTTAATATAATTATATGTATCAAATTGCTATTAATAATTTATGCATATTTATTCATCGATTGTTTTTTAATTGAAGATATCTTTGAAATTTTAGCACCGGAATGAGTTACAGTGGTGAAATTGTCAAAAATAGTCTTATCTTGCAAATGGGCATTTCTCAAGAACACTACAGATGCAGTTTTTTGCCGGCTTCGACTTAAAAGGGTTAAAATTTGACAGACCAACCTATGAACTGACAGACGGAAATAAAAGATGATCGAGTATAGTCTATACTAAATAAACTAGTTTTATTGATTTATTTAGTGCGCATTTGCGTGCTATACTTTCTCGCTGTTAGGTATGGTTGTAAAATCTTAAGTGATATGTTACTTATCCGTCCATCCATTCATCTGTCCATCCATTCATCTGTCCATCTGTTCATCTCATTTCCAATAAAGCTGCCTAAATTGCATCTATAAATGGTAGTGGCTCACTTGGTTCAAAGGCTTTTGGGACAGTTGATGCGGAATTTGAATAACCTTATTCGCCGTCTTCTGTTTGCATCTAGTTAGAAATGAGTAATGGCTTAAAGGTCTTGTGAGGACTTGCGGTCGATAACGAGTTTCAATTAATCTTATGGTCTACTACACTATTTAAACACAATAGCGTCACTTTGGAGTGAGAAAAATATGTTAGGCAGCCCAAATAACGAGATTAAATGACGCCTCAATCTGAATCACATCACCACTCGCTGTGACGTCACACCGGGAACGGCGCTGTGAGCTGGGTCAATATTTCTCTGTCTGTAGTACAAAGGTAACATATTTTAAAACGTGCGTTTAACAGGATAGACTTCGCCCACCATAACATAAATAATGTCAGGTTGAAGCTAAGTCCTCAAGAAATAAAAAATCATGATTTAAAAAAATCTATTATGATATTTACTCATTTTTAATGGTTTCATGAATAGCTATATTCGCATAATAATAGGCCTATAACTACGGTAAACTATGGGCAATGCTGAAAATCGGCAATATTTCAATGCATGTGACAAATACTCTGTAGTCTAGTATGCCTAATTGCGGATCCATTACCATTTTTGAAAGGACTGGGTGTACTATGTAATATCTGGGATGGATGAATGTGAGTGTGATGATCGAGGTGGGTGGGAGAGGTTGACGATGGTTATAATTGTACTATTATTCATATCTAAATGTATAGGCTACAGAGTGCAGTTACAACTTTTTCTGAAGATTACGAATGTACAATAAGTGTGTCAGTGTGTCCTATGTGAAATTTCCTGTGATTACTGATTAGAATGTCATTGTTTACCTATAAGCTTTTGGCAATGTTTTTGTATAATAATAATGTAGTCTGTAGAGGCATGTACGGGTCAACACGTATGTTGGTGTGTGTGTGTGTGTGTGTGTGGGGGGGGGGGGGGGGGGGGGGCGCGGGTGTGTGCCTGTGACAACCATATGAACTATATCATTTTCAAACCAACTACTTCCATGTATGGAAGTAGCATACACTCATATTTCAATGTTATGAAAAAGCAAAACCCCCAACAGACCCCCCTTTAGTGGGTTGGTCTGTAGTTTTATTAACCACTATAAAAACATACTTACCGTTCAATCATTACTTGCTAAATCAGATATCTGCATTTAGCTATCAGAATAAAAATATTATGCTCGCTTACATACTCCCTAATGCCAATACCATCACCATGTAGATCCTCAACCAGGCTTCTGGTAGAGGGACCCCACGCATTAGCCTTACAATAGACTGGCACCAGTTTGTACACACTCCTTGGTGACGCCTGTCACTAAGCACGCTCGCGCATGCACAGTAGGTCCCAAATGTGAAAACTGATTCACTTTTCTAAATTTAAGTGCCATATATCCAGAATAGATTCTCAAATTAATACCCAGCGGGGTGGCTGAGGCCGGGTCGTAGTGATTGAACGGTAAGTATGTTTTTATAGTGGTTAATAAAACTACAGACCAACCCACTAAAGGGGTGTCTGTTGGGGGTTGTTATTACACCACAAAAACATCCATTACCGTTCAATCACTGTTGCTAAACCCGTAGATTTGGTCAGTGTCCCACTACGAAACTTTGGTGGGAGGAGATTTGAGAATCCATAAGCAAGGATAAAAATCAAACAAAACATAACCAAATGTTAATAACATAACATAATGGTGCATCTTAATCAATCACACAGTGATTATCAAACAAGGATTTCTTTAAACTTAAAGAAATAAATAAAAACCAAAGAACAACTCACACCATTACACACAGACGCACGGCGATCAGCGAATGAAAAGAAGAAGATAAAGTTCCTAAAAAAGGAAGCCGCTGTGCTCTGGTCTTTTAAATAAAAAGTAGTAAAAGTAGACTCTGATTTCCATCCTGCAATGACAATGACATGAGCTTTAATGTGAATGGTCTCACAAATCCATCAGGGAATAGATGCCCTAGAGACTGAACTGGCTACCCCCATCCTCATACGGAACCCAGAAAAGGGACAGATCGGATCTCTAAAAATCAGACCGACGCTTATAAACTTTTAGAGCTCTGACAGGACACCAAAATTTGTCAGCCAGAGAAAAGGAGGTTAAAGATTGTAAAATAATCAGCTTAGCTGGATAACGGATTGATTGAGTCTTTGATAAAAAATCCCTTCAAGGATATAAGACCAGACCGTCCCCAGATTCGATAAACCTATCCTTTTCAGCGGAGAAAACATGGATTTCAGATCGTCTTCTAGCAGAAGCAGATGCAATTAGAAAAACGGTCTTAAAAGTTAAAAGCTTCAAGCTAATCGTAGAGATAGGTTCGAAATGATGACCTGACCAAAAATTTGAAGAACCAGAGCCAAGTTCCACGAAGGCAAAGGTTTAACACCTGGAGGACGAATATTACCTAAACCTCTGATCAAAAGATTAAGAACCTTAGTATCTTCAACTTCAGCGTTCAGCAAACAAGGAAGAGAAGATGCAAAAGAAAATCTATATCTTCTTACAGTGTTAGCAGACAGATGTAAAGAGTCGAACAGATAAGATAAAGAGTCTAACACCAGGGAAATAGAAAACAGAATCAGGCACGAGACCTTGATCTGAACACCATTCTCCAAAAATCTTAAGCCGACCCTTGTAAACTCTTCGAGTCGACTCCCTCCTGGCAGAATCGATGATTTCCTGAGATCTTGTAGAAAGTTTATTCTCAAGGATCGAGCACTCGATATACTCCAAACACACAGACTTAAGATTCCTGGGTTTGGATGATGGTAAGTACTAGAAGATCGAGAAGGTCTACAAACCAGATCCTTATTGGCCAAAAGGGAGCTATTAACAAGATCTCGCAGATCTGGTCCCTGACTTTCTTCAGATCCAAAAGAAATCAGGATTGTGGGAGGGAACGCATAAGCGAAGATTCCTACCAGGACTGAGACAGGGCGTCCACAGCCCACGCCCGAGACAATTGGTCCGCAAGAAAACTCAAACAGCCTGGGACATGAGTGGACACTAGGACTCATGCGACACCACATGAGGAGGTTCCACAAGACAACTGTGTGGCCCCCCATACCTGTTGATATAAGAGACTACTGTCGAATTGTCCGATCGAATCGAGAACTAGAGACCCTTAACCTTACTGTCCGAAAAGGGAGACATGAAAGATAAAATCTGTGCAATCAGACATGTCGCAAAAAGATTGGATCTAGTGACATCCCAAGAAAAACTCGATACTCCTTCTAAAAATGAAAGAAAACCCCATGGCAATGCCTGAACGAATCGAGATTTAGATGCCTATCAGACAATCCAACCAATGAACAGAAGCCTGGATTTACTTTCCAAAGAGCCTCTTCTATAGACTCTTTGACAAGCATAGAAGACAACAACCCCTCTAAAGCTAATAGCTTCTGATTAGAAGGAACAGAAGACCATTTGGGAGGAGACTGCAGAGAAGGGCTCTAGATCCAAGAATATCTGGCCCTTTTGATAAGGGCCGCCCTTAAAGATGTGGCAAACTTACTATATGCTAAAGAAAACACATAGATTACATATGCCATGATGCTCCAACCAAAATCCTGGGCTATATCCTTATTGCTTAGCCCTCAATAAAGAGGTAACTCACGTTTATTATGGATATTTTAATAATACCGCTTACTCCGAATGGAGAAAAGTCTCATATCAGTATAGCCTAACTTATTAAAATGCTAAAGACTCTGCAAAAATTATAGATAATTTTATTTATAGAGATTTAACCAGATATTGTGGCAAATCAAAAAACTCATAGTAAGCCTATGAGAGTGCTTAGAGTCAAGATATAGCCAAATCCTGTACCTGAGATCTGCAATAATCCCGACTGGAATTCGAAAACCTCAAATCGTGACAGAATTTAGCAAGATAAAATGAAGAAAAGAAATTACTGTTTCCCAAACCACCACTCAAAAAGGGAAACTTACTTGTGATGACATCATCACAATTCTACGAATAGAACGCATGACAAGGTCCTGTTAAGAGAACTATGGCAAACATTTGACTATCTAATTTAAAAATCATATAATAATGGAGCAGATTTAATAAAAAATTGTTATTGAATACATCAACGGTTGCCTAGCCGCTCGGGCTTGACAGATCATCTTGTCAAATAATACTTGATCTACGCAAGTATTTCTTACAAATAGTGTTAATGTATGGAATTCTTTACCAACAGAAGCAATTAACGCTCCAACATAAAACACATTAAAAAACAACCTAGACTCATTCTTCAAGTCACAGGGTTTTATATATATAGACCTAAGGTCGACTAACTCCCAAAATTGCACTCACTTCTTCTACACTGAAGTATTAGACTGCAATCACTGGAAAATCATCAGCCTGAACGTGACACAGGATCCTATAATGATTGCAAAACTGTGTCCCATATTTAAATCAACGACATAGGAAAACAAACCAGCTTCAAGACTTGGCTTAGGTATACTGATCAATTTGATATCCTAAACCATTCGATATTTATGCCAAGAGGCAGAAAACTTAAAAGATTTTTTATATATTTATTGATTTTTATATTTATAGTCTTAGAATCAGTAATTTCATCTTTGTAATAACAAATGACATTGTGTTAGAAATCCCAATAAAAGGACAGATTGAACACTGATACTTGATATTAACGGTCTGGATACTGAATTTTGCGGACGACATATTACAACTGTAATATCTCTGGACCTGCAAAATATTTTGAAAACATTTTGAGCGAAAATTGTTGGTGGCTGCTTAAATCTAAAGATTCTCGGCCATTCTTCCACCCCTCCAGCGCAACCCCCACCCCACTCCAACCGGCCCGCCGCCAGCCCCCAGACAACAACTTCAACGAGCAAAAAACCAAGACCCACCGAACAGTCCGGGAACAATTCGACCGAAAGTTGCCATTGGCTTGACCGGTATCCAGACAACTCGGCCCAAATACACCCTGGCCCACCCTCAACTCGGCCTAGTTCCAACTCGGCCCATGTTTATGCCTATCATGTGCGACTATACCCTTGGGTCGAGCTGACCCTACAGTACCACCCATAGCCACATACGAATGCACATATGCGCACACATGTATATGCCTATAGGTGCACTATTAGGCCGAACCGACACTGCGCATTTAAATGTACATATGAACATAGGTATAGCAATATTATTGGGCTAACCAGCACGCTTAAATAGGATAAAGATTATCGAGTGTAGCAGGCCTACCTAGACTTCTATGGTAGCTACTACACACGATAATCTGTATACTATGACACACACAGAAATCTCGGTAATATCTTAAGATCGCCATCGTCTTAAAAAGATAGTGCTTTTAGGATAAAGATTGACTATGTCTATGTATAATAGTCGCGCGTTAGTGAAAATAATAGACACTAATAATTCTGACTGTCTTTTAATAAAGAGACGTAAATGCCAGTAAATATTATAAGTTACACCAACAGACGACTAATGCTGCTATAATATGACTGGTATAAGAGGGATCTCATATTTCCATATCATCAATTTTTTAAGAAAAGTTCCGAAATCAAGGATATAGAAATATGAGATTCCCAATTATTCCATGCTTCCAGCCAGGTGAAAAGATTTTATCTTGAGAACGGCGCTCCAAGTGTGATACCAGCAATCAAAAAGAAGTAGAAAGAAGCCAGGTGAATGCATTCCTAGGCCTATTTGACTTTTATTAAATCAGGCCGACATGACTTTTTATCCTAGGCCGAGCTGACTAATTTAAGTAGGCCGGATTGGCAATTGGGCTGACTCGACTGGAATTCCCTGCCCACCGAAAACCACCGTCCAGAGGCCTGCAGCAACCCAGTCAAAATAGAGCAAAAAATTCCGCTAGAAAAGGGAAAACAACCAAAATTCTTTGAAAAAATTAATGAAAACAAAGCGAACTCACCGAAACTATGTCAACGCAGAAGAATTTGGCTTATATTCCTTCTTCCTGCCCCCTTATCCGCTTGATTATCTTTTCTAAGCGACTATTGTTCTTGTAGACATTAATCTTGTAGTCATACTGATCCCTATGAAACCTTTACTGAATCTAATTCTTTTCAGCGACTGACAAAATTAGACTACGATTTACGCAAGAATCAGGGTTTTTCCCTCTACAAATTCACTCCCTTTGGTTAAAATAAATATGTCAACCTGCCGACATAAGAGGTAAAAGGAGCGCGAAGAAAGGCTTGAATGGCCTGAAGACAACTGGCCATCTAAAGTTGGATTTAAGTAAAA
This sequence comes from Chaetoderma sp. LZ-2023a, assembly GCA_034401795.1. Classification (NCBI taxonomy): domain Eukaryota; kingdom Metazoa; phylum Mollusca; class Caudofoveata; order Chaetodermatida; family Chaetodermatidae; genus Chaetoderma; species Chaetoderma sp. LZ-2023a. The sequence goes on from CM067359.1 coordinate 141,599,684, forward strand.
ATCGTATCTCGAGATAATGTGTAGAATACAGACTGACTTATCGGCTGATGATATGCGCATATAAAATAATCTGCAACAGAAAAACCCATACGGCAACCAGTCAGAAGTCTTTAATTACGTTGAAAATTGTCACTGATAAATGAATAAATGTCTGAATAAACTACAATTCCAAGAGAGACTACATGACTGGCAATGACTCGGTATGAATATTTTCAGCCATTAAACATTTCCAATATTAAACAAATACGGAAATAAGACTAAATCTTAGGCAAGAAGATGGCAAGATTCTAGGAAAGCGAACATGTAAACCGGACTTGAAGAACAAAACTTGAACCCTAGGAAGTTCTCTATCACCTGAAATCCAAAACAGGAAGACAGACCCGGAAGATAATCCTAGAACACCAGAAAGATCCATGAAAGCCGGAAATGACCGTATCCCCGGCTGTACGAAATCCGGATGTGGAAAAATAGGAAACGGAAATGTGTAAACCGGAAGTAGACTACCGGAAACTGATCAAGATCCTACAACCCGGATGTACAGAACTACCAGAAGAGGAAGCTGAAAAAACCGGAAACGGATATAGATGAATGATGCAATGCCAGGTCCAACAGACCCAGATAAGCATTCTTCCTACCGGAAGTAGCAACACTACTACAGGAAGAGGAAGCTGAAAAACTGGAAACGGAAATAGATGAATGATGCAATGCCAGGTCCAACAGACCCAGATAAGCATTCTTCCTACCGGAAGTAGCAACACCGCTACCGGAAGAGGAAGCTGAAAAACCGGAAACGGAAAGAGATGAATGAAGCAATACCAAGTCCAACAGGCCAGGTCCAACAGACCCGGATATGCATTCTTCCTACCGGAAACAGCAACACTACTGCCGGAAACAGAAAAACCGGAAGTGGACGGAAAAGCCAGAAAATCATGAGACACCGGATGTTCAGCCAAGCCAGACAATCACAGTGCTCATATCCGGATGCCCGGTAAAACCAGAAGACAAACCGGAATGCAAACCCGCTTGCCCGGACAAGCCAAGAGCAGAGGAGATGGAAGATCTTAAAACATTTCTGGCAATAAGAACTACGGGAAAGATGAACTTATGCATGAGATGAAGGATCGGAAGCTTCCGCCACCGATGCCATCGCATGAGGGTTATGCATACCCTCAAGACTTATATGGTCTTTTGTCTGACTCCTACCTGAGGATGAATAACCAGACTTATTCTTTGAATCACCAGACTTTTATTTCAGAGATTTCATCTCTTGTCTGGAAGTGCGTGAAATCTGACTGAAGACTGGAATCACAGTGATTCCTGAATAAAATGTTTGAAAGCACTATAAAGGATCTACGTAATAAGAGTGGTACTTGGCTATTTTATAACATGCTAATTTGATGGTATATAATAGGCATGGTTGCTCAAACCTCGAAAACGGGAGAACTGACACGAAAACTGGTAACTCAAAACTAGAGTTACAAAAACCCTCTAAAACTCCATGACATGAAAGTTAAACATAACATAGGCAAGATAGATTTCATGGTAGGCATGTTTTCTTGAGTCAGAGAATTAAATGTAGCTGAACTTTTCAGTGCAAAGCTATAAACCTTTATCCATATGATAGCAGGTAAACTGATCTGCTAGCAGAATATTTGAAAAGTGAATCAGTTTTCACATTTGGGACCTACTGCGCATGCGTCACCAAGGAGTGTGTACAGACTGGTGCCAGTCTATTGTAAGGCTAATGCAGGGGGTCCCTCTACCAGAAGCCTGGTTGAGGGTCTACATGGTGATGGTATTGACATTAGGGAGTATGTAAGCGAGCACAACATTTTTATTCTGATAGCTAAATGCAGATATTTGATTTAGCAAGTAGTGATTGAACGGTAATGGATGTTTTTGTGGTGTAATAACAACTGTAGCGGATGAACAAATTTTAAATAGGTACGCGAACTGACATCTTTACTTACAGTGCTGCTCATAAATAAGTTTAAATGCTTCCAAAGCAAAAACACAAATATGTTAGTTAGAACCATATGAACACGATACAAGAAACGTTATGTTGAATATTTTGAACACAATTTGGGTTGAAATCCAACCCAATTATGTTCAAAATATTCAACAGTATATGTTATTTAAGTTGTACTATAAGCGTGCGGACGGCCGTGAAAGCCTCGCTACGCACCTCGACCGCTGCCTAAATTGTAAGCAAACCGTGTACTGTCAATAATATGTCAATGTAGACTATATGCAAATAGATTAGTTTAGATTAGATTTATATTTACCCAACATTTTAGTTAATTTTAAACACATACATGTAACTGGAGTAATTGCTATATTGCAATCATAAATTTATTCATAAGCCTACACAATGGTAAATTGCGATCGTACGTGCACTGAGCGGTGTAGGACTACTTAACTATCATTTAAAAGATGTGTACATGCATGCCTATCATCTATGCAAAATCTCTGCAGTCAATCCAGAAAGATAAGATATATATATATATATATATATATATATGCATTTGTAGAATTGTATTCCAAGAAGTGTGTGGGTGGGTTTGATTTTATATAGCCTAATTCACGTACACGAAATCCGATGTTACTGTCACCTCTAACAGGTCTATACGCTAGAATTGTGATGTCGGGCACTGTGACCATGAGGTCTGTCCTTTAAGTTTAATCAACAAAAATATCATCAACTTCGATATTATTGAACCGTTGTGCATCTCGAACAATGTAGTGTCCCTGTGTGAACAATGAATTGTCAAAGAATAGGTGCATAGGTAATAGGAATTGGTGTCATCCCGGTGTGATGTCACAACTGTAGCGTGATAGCTAAAACGTTTGGTTGTCAAGGTGGTTGCTATATGCTTATCTCAGCTTTGGCTGGGCCGATTACAAAAATTTTAAAAGCATTTTGTTCTTCTAGTAAAGGAGAATCTGTATTATGATTGTCAAGTTAATCAGAGCGATCGGGTATCTAGTCCTCACATCTTTAATTAGCATGGCTTTGTTCAAAGCGTGAGCATGTGTACCGACACATGCGCGTCTGTGTGCGTGTACATGATAATTACTCAACGATTCATGCACAATAATTGAAGGTCTACTCCGATCTTCATAAATATGCAATGTGTGATGGATGGATGTATGGATGGGTGGATGGATGAAAACCGATGTACGGGATGCATAGAACAAATCATCATCATTTCGTTGTTGTTATCATCATTTTGGTCTTGTTATTATCGTCGTCGTCGTTTATCATCGTCGTCAATCATCTTCATCGTCATCTTCTCAACATTGCACCACTATCATCACCAATAACATCATCATTATCATTCAGAATTATCATCAAAAATTATGTGTCCACCCGTCCATCTGTCTAGGAGTCTGTCCGCCCGTTATTATTATTATTACAACAATCTCCCGATCACTAACGGCAAAACAGAGAACAAAGGCGCAACTCACCTTTGAACGGTCTGGGTTTCTTAATTTAATTTTAGTAAACTATGTATAGTTAGTTTTATGTCTGCTTAATGTAATTTGATTAAATTAATAAGTTTATTTAATGTCTCGTTTCTATTTGATACAGGTTGTGAAAGAGCCATTCAAACAATCCGGCCAACTTATGTCCATCCATGCTTTTGTTTAAAAAGACGGGAAGAGGAAACAGCTACCATTGGCGTTCGTCTTGATGTCCAGGAACAAAACAAATCTACTTTTAGGCATTCTGGCGTGAAAGCGCACCCCAATACATCTATGAACATATGTAAGCGAGTGTGAAAAACTGTCTATGATTACATTATTATTTCATTGTATTCCAGGTTGACATCACAGACTGAATTGCAAAGCTGGCCAGGCTGGTTTGCCATTTTATCAGCTTCTACAGTGGCTAAAACGAGAAGCTGAAATTGTAGCAATTAATGTCTAGTCTGGAGATTTAGAGTGCGGCGTCAACATTAAATATATGAAACTGGATGAAAACCATCACACAGCCTGGGATAGCTACATGACGAAAAACATCAGCACCACACACTTCCTCAAGACATGCGGACACTTGTACAGCCCCAATGAGCACCACTGAACACAGCGCACAACAGCAACTCAACACAACATCAACTCACAATGCTTGACTTACTGTACATATATAGCAATTGTAAATTATTCATGTAAATATATAAATTGTTCTACAGTGCAGCTCATAAATAACTTAATGTGTTTCCTAAACAGAAACATATTAGTGAGTACAATTTTGAACATGATGTAAGAAATGTTATGCTGAATATTTTGGACTTAATTTGATTGGAAGCCATTGCTGCCTTAGCAGTACTACTACTACTACTACTACTACTACTATCATTATATTCATATAAATTGTCATCTAAATGTGTACATATATGTAAATAAATACATCGATCATTTCTTTTACAAACTGCATTTTCAAAATTGTATTGACATAACCACTGTCCCATCACACCCTATATACCGTTTCACATTGTCCCAAAATAACAACTCTGATCTTTCTTTCTGAAGATATTTTCGCCTACTGTTATCAGCAACAACTGCAGTCACATTAGTTTTGAAATATTCAACAGATATGATCAGAAGGGTGGGTAGTACAGGCCCATGTGCGCGAGTACATGCATGCGTCGGAATAAAGGTAGTCTTTAAACATGAATGATATACAGATGTCTATGAGACCATGTGTATTAAATGTGTTGAATGAATATACCCAAGTTAGTCATCAAAGGATGTGTTCAAGCGACCACATCCATTACAAAACTTGGAATTTCAACAAATTACAATCCTATTCCCGTCAAACATTCACTATATTATATTTATATATCAGTTTCTCTGAATTACCTATCTTCTTATTAACTTATAATGCACATGTCTATTCCGCGGGGGGTGGGGGGGTGCGAAACGACCTAGGGCGAACGGGAACAGGGGGTGAAACAACCTGGGGCGAACAGGCCAGGATGCGAAATGGTATGAGTCCGAATGGGATAGGGGGGGGGGGGGGGGGGAGCGAAACGATCCGGATTCAAAAAAACATCTCATGGAAAGAATTCTGCAAACATGGATCTTTCGTAGACTTGTATGATTATCCATGTTTATGCAATGATCACTACAAAAAAGTTTCAACCATGTGTCTAGAATTTACATACAATTACAATTATCAATACACACGGAATGGTGGGGTGACAACGCATCAAAACAAAAGATTGTTTACCTGATTGAACAACACTGACAGCATCAATTGCAGATTTCCATTGTGGGTTGCGATCGTGGAGAGGATGAAAAGGCTCAGGAGAGTATAGATAAAAGGTTCTAGCAGATAAAACATGTGGATTTAAGAACGGTGTAAATAGTCGTTCGAAAACTGGTGCTTTTCGAAAATATGTCAGAAGTCGAGAACTCATCATGAAAGATAGAAATTAAACAGAAAATCGTATATTGTTAATGCTATCTACCATATTTAATGAATTATTGCTATCAGATTGCTGTGAATAGATATGCAACATTAAAATGAAAAATTATATACAATTGGGACTGGTCGAGGATATTTCCGTCAACGGTTTAAGTTGGTACCGATTACCAATTCCCGAACGAGTATTTCAAAGGACTCGACTCGGAAAAATCCTGACTCGCAAGTACCATTCGTGTTCTCGCGAGATCTCCGACGCTAAACGGGAGCGAGATAGCTGCGTATTCTCGGCATAGCACGAAGCTACGGCTTAGAATAGCCTAATATAGTTAGGACCATACTCGTATAGCTTTGACCAGACTAGCATAGCTTAGATTAGACTAGTATATCTTAGACTAGTGTAACGTAGACTACTATAGCTTAGACTATTATGGCTTGGACCTGTATGACTTATACTAGTATAGCCTAGACTATAGTGCTATATATAGCTTAGACTAGACTAATATAGCTTAGACATTGGTCAGACTAGTATACAGCTTAGACTAGTATGACTTAGCCTAGTATAGCTTAGACTAGTCTACCTTAGACTATTATAGCTTGGACTAGTATGGATTGTACATCAGTATAGCATAGACTAGTACGGCACAGCTCACCGATTTTCACTGACACGTCAGAAAAACCCCACAAGGGTCTAAGGGAATTAAGGGAATTAAAATAATTGATATTCTTGAAATGAACGGGGACTTGATATAACCACCAACACCCCACCCCCCCCACCCCCCCCCCCCCCCGCCACACACCCACACACACATACATACATACATACACGCACGCACGCACGCACGCACGCACGCACGCACCTGAACTCATCCAAGGGCTCTATTTTTATTTTGGCCGTCTTCAGGACTTATTCATTATTCAACGGTCCTCGTAACTGGACCCATCTGATTAGTAATATGCAAATGAGGTTGAATGGAATTCTGAAGAATCACGCCAGGCTCCCACTTGTTAGCTTTATGCGCTAACTTTCGAAATGCATGCATAACAGCCTGATATTACGAGATGATTGTCGGAGATCCAGGGAACCAAACGGGTAACGTGGAGTCGTTTTTAATGAGAGTCGGGATTTGAGTTATCGATTCCTTCCTGAAATACTCTCTAGGATTCAGAGTATGTGAACTATCCTCTACCATTGGGATTTGATCTTCTTCTTCTTGTTGTGTAGATACCGCCTCTCGAATATGCTTCAGGGATTCAGAATCCTTTAGGCGAACTTCCGTGACGCAGTAGTTCCTATAATATTATAACTTTAACTGTGCATATCAGGCTACCTTACTTACTTACTTACTTACTTACTTACTTACTTACTTACTTACTTACTTACTTACTTACTTACTTACTTACTTACTTACTTACTTACTTACTTACTTACTTACTTACTTTACAACCATTTAAAGGAAAACAAACTATTTGGCCCAAAACTTCTAGAGAATCGAACACAACATGTGGCAGTAAATGGAGAATGCTCAATATTTTCCGCTCGTCGAACAATTGTTAGGTCAAGTTGTTATGTTCGCCCTCCTGAATGGCTGGCTGTTCACTGAATATTCGTGGTGAATGTTTTGTGGCGAGGCGAACAACTTTATAGGTGACTCGGCATGAAATACATCTGCGAATACTCAAAGAACTGTCAACAGAACTGCCAGACATACTATCACATTTTTACCAACAGTCTTTAGACAAAGGAGTTATCCCAACTGAATAGAAATCAGCAAACATTTGTCCTTTATATAAAAAGCGACCTGTCCTTGCCAAGCAACCACAGACCGGTTTCCCTCACATGTATTTGCTGTAATGAAGATGCTGGACTACATCATCTGTTCTAATTATATGAGCCATTTCAAACAAAATAACATCCTAACTCAGACATGCCTTCCGAAAATTGCACAGTTGTGAATCTCAACTAATTAATATGTCATCAATGATTGGGCTTCACCCATTGATAAACGGAAACAATTAAGTGGACATTTTTATTCTCGACTTTGAAAAGGCTTTTGATACTGTTCCACATGCACTTTTGAAATCTAAATTACACAAATATGGTGTGTCAAAAAACATACTACATTGGATTGAATCATTCTTAACAGGTCGCAAACAGTGCATAGTAGTCAATGGTGCCATATCAAACGTTGCTAACGTTGTGTCTGGAGTACCTCAAGGACACTTCTATGTCCGTTACTGTTTTTAGTCCACATAAATGATATAGTCCAGGACATTTATGATTTCCTCAGAGATCAGGCTATTGGCCGATGATTGTGTATGCTACTGGGAAATTGATGACCCCAAAGACTGTGAGGCACTCCAACAAGACATAAACATGTTAGGTAACTGGGCTACCGATCTAGCCAGAAACCTATGGTTCCAATCCAAAAATAGAGGCGCGCTCTATCTTTCTAGTTAGCTGTTGGAGACCACAATCCCTTGCGCAAAATGACCGCGCCTATACGCAATTCTAGACACAACCCGAATATAAGCGTAGCCATGAGCGGCCACACAATGAATGACATATCTAAGTCTGTCGTGAACACTCAATAGCCCGTCAAGTGTACGAATTATGTGTACTATTTAATAAACAGTCTGGGCACATCAAACTAGTTTTATTAGTTACCTTGATTTTGTGATTCTTCGAATGCAGGGTTCAAATTATTTAAATCGATACGAACACAGAGCGTGGGCAGAGCTTATACTTACAAATGGGAAGGACATAGCTAGAAATGAATCCCTCCATTGTGGATTGGCATCGTGGAATAGATAATCAGCTGTTGGAAATTCTGGGAATATTCTCAAGAAAGATATTATATATAATTTAATGTATCGAACCCCGACCGTGCAGTGTGAATCTTAAAATAATAAATCGTCTTGACCCGCAAATACATATTTCTCAATGTGTGGCCAGTCTGATCATTAAAGAGTTAATTAATTTAAATCATTCTTGAAATATAAGTAAGAGCTTAAATCGCTAAAGGCTAATATTGCAATATAATCATTTTGAAATTTCCGTTGAGCAAAAACCATCTCTCTCTAGATCGCCGTGTATTGACAAATGAGACTAAGCAGCTATAGTCAATTGCACATATTTAGGAATGTGTGATTGTCGGAAATGGCAGCTGCTACATAAGTTTCACACAGCCTGTTGTTAGTTAAGCAACAGCAGATTAAATGTCAAATGCTTAAATTATAAAAAAAATATTACTGAAAGACTTGGCAACAAAAAGATGTCATATAAACATACACTTTATTCTCAAACAATTCCAAATCAAAATTGTGAAAAGTTAAATTTATAGTCTGTCAGCTTGTGTACCTTATATGCATTTTGGGTATAGTAGCTGAAACTTTCAGGAAGTATTTTCATGATATCAAGATACATGAAACCACTTGATACCAATTTTTCCTATCTATCGATAAGCCACCATCTTGGATTTCAAAATGGCCGCCATATTCAAGTTAGTTCTCTACTTATATCGCCGGCTGTTTATTGGCATACATGATATCAACGTACATGCCATACTCTATAGCATGTGTTTGCATTAGGGATTCATGTAAAATGATAGAAAATAAGATAACAAACAACAGTGTCTCCTAGAACGGCCATATTGGATTTCGAAATGGCCGCCGATATGGAAAAACCCTATTAAATTACACAAAGATTATCCAACTTGTAATTGCCTTAAAATGAGTAAGACTTTACATTAATTGGTATATGTTTAGAGAAAAAAAAGAACATATATACATATAAACATTGTATACACCAGTGGTGTAGCAATAGCAGGTTCAAGGAACATGGGCCCTTGACCATTATGGGCCCCACCAGCCTGGAATATTATTTTATGTAGAAGTTTTGAACCATCTTTCTTTAACAATAATGCGACCAGAAATACCCCCTCCATCTCCTGCATTCTGATAAAACCTTTTTATCAGAATGCAGCCTTGCAGTAGATGACTTCTCAGATCATCTACTTTCCCAACTTTAATGGTGAGTAGCACTCAGAACCACTCCATACTACAATGGCGTAGACAAATGTGGCTTGTGTAGGGGCTTAAGCCATACAGATTTTGGCAAATATTTTTCAATTCTGCACAATCAACCAAATGAGAGTCTATATATATATATATATATATATATATATATATATATATATATATATATATATATATATATATATATATATATATATATATATATACACCTGTGCAAAAGTTAAGCACCACCCTATTTTTACGCACATGCGAGGGTATATTCATGTGCTATGAAGAAAGCAATAGCATAAACATTTATGTACCCATCCATCTTAGTGCAAGAGGTAATAATGCAACTAGAGGAATGCTGATTATGATTGTGGGGAAACACTATATGTTTTTGTTTGAACTTGAAAACGAGGCCTGAATATGGTTACGTTGACACAACTGACAACTATTGCCCTACAGTTGACCCACGTGGCTAGATTGTCATTAATGGTGTCTGAAAACTAAGTTTAACATCTGTGCACGAGTTTGAGACTGTCATTATTAATACCGGGTATATCCACCTTGTGCCTGGATGACGGCCTGGACACATGTCTCATGCTGGTCACCAACCGACTGATACGCCATTGTGGTATTCGTTGCCATTCAAGATGGAGTGCGTCTGTTAATTCCTGTAGGTTCTGCACAGGAGGATCCCTCCTTCTCACCATGTTTCCCAGAATGTCCCAGATATGCTCAATAGGGTTCATGTCAGGGCTCCTTGCTGGCCATGGTAGGGTTTCGATGGCATTCTGGCGGAGGTATTCATGCACAGCTCTAGCACGATGTGGTCGGGCGTTGTCATCCATGAAAATAGGGTGGGTTCCAGGTGCATGATTTACAAAATGAGGGACCACAACTCTGTCCAGTATGGAATCTTGATATCTTTGTCCATTTAGTGTTCCAGGTACAGTCAACAGATCCAGCTTACAATCAAATGAGATGCACCCCCATATCATAACGGAACCTCCACCAAATGGAACTTCTTCCATGATGTTACGTTGGTCGTACGCCGTGCATCTGGACCTCCATACACGAGTTCGACCATCTGTGGCATGAAGCAGGAACCGACTTTCATCGGACCAGTGTACACATCTCCAGGATCTCATGTTCCAGTGTCTTCTTTCGTTGCACCACCTCAGACGCTCCTCTTTGTGGTGTGCAGTGAGGAGAGGACGTCTGACAGGTCTCCTAGCTTTCATGCCAGCAGCATACAGTCTCCTTTTGACGGTAGACATTGACACTCTATTGCGCGTTTCCCATTGCTGGCTGGGCACTCTGCTGTTGGTGAATGGAGATCTCCTAACAAGGCGTACTAGGGCTCGATCATCACGGGCAGTAGTCTTCTTCGGTCTTCCAGATCTAGGCCTGTCCTTCACCTCGTTAGTTTGCCCATGTTTTGCAATCAAACGACTGATTACAGTATGGTTAATGTTCAGCTGTCTGCCAATCTCTCTGCATGACATACCAGTGGTATGCATGCCTATGATTTGCCATTTCACATGATCACTTAACCTTCGTCTTGCCATAGCGGTTCACAATCAAGAGCTAATTCTCTCTGTACAAATAAACCACGGTCATGAACACAAAATTCCTAATCTTGTCGCCTAAATCTGTATGTAATGTTCTACACCTCAAACTGGACTTTTACATAACTGAACACGTGTGCTGTTTCCCGCCATGCACGGACATCAAGCGGCGTGAAGTCATGCATGCATGTACATTTCGTACTTGGAATTATGTCAGCTAACCCGGTGACAAAAAGTATGGCAGCCTAGTTGTACCATCATGTTTCTACGTTCTATTGTTTTTGCTGGTGCTTAACTTTTGCACAGGTGTATATATATATATATATATATATATATATATATATACCTCTGAGAGCATCTAAATTTTTTTTAAACCTCTGGGGAGGACATCCAGAATTAGGGCCCACACACGTTCTGACCAGGGGCCCCCAAACGACATCGCTACGCCACTGGAATACACATTACTCACTTGTAATATATCCAAAATAGACCTTTTTTCACCATTTTTAACATTTAAAAAATAATTGGTTGATCTTTTGGTTACGACGGCCGTTTGCTACCTTGTTCCAAACTGCAAATTTGTTACTATTTCTTTGACCAAAACTGATGATTAAACAACAATTCAAATTCGCTTATTGTAAATATAATACACTGAAGTCCTAATTTTGAGATCCGTTTGCATCATCTGGGTCAACATAACTACTTAAGTTCTGGCAATGGTCTTCCTCTCCTTCACACCGGCACAGTTCTGTACACACAAGCCCTTTTAATCGACATGAACATCTACCTGAAGCACACTTATTTGTTGAGCTTGGGTTAGTGGTACCACACGTACACCTCACTAACTCAACCACCGCTGCAGGGGCTGGTGCAACCTTGGATAACAGAGGTACAAGCCTGTGCTCTTCCTTCACCCATCCATGCTGTAAGGGATCTGGTGATAGTGGACTGACAACATGGTCTTGTTCCCACACCGAAGCTTGGCAGTGAGCACACTGGATATGCTCAACCCATGTTCCACGTGTCGGTGGTAGCATGTCGCCACCTTTGTTCATGCCTTGTTGTTTGAATAGGTGCCATCTGAGGTGATGCGGCTCAGTAATGTGAACATTCTTCTTACAGAATAAACTACATAAAAAGGAAATGCACCCATTTAATGCATCATTAGAAGGCTGGGTGTCACAGCCGAGGCCGGATATTAAAGTTACAATCTTGGTATCTGCTTTTAGGAAGGTTTCTAAGCAGGCTTTCTTAGACTTTCCTCTTATGTAGCCTGTGGTATCACAACCAGTGAGAGCATGCCATTTGCAGAGAGCATTTGCTCTCTCCAGTTCAAGAGCATCATAAATAGGTTGAAGTAGAACTAGTCGTCGTCGATCACCCGTGCCCATCACCAGGGCAGATTTCTTGCCAAGAAGAGCTGTAAGTCTCAGCGCAAGAATCAAAACATCTGCATCCTGACTGTAAATGTGAACAGTATATCCAGCTTTATTTGCTTCCACTGCATGCAAGATCAGTAAGGTATCGGCTTCTTCTTGTGTACTGACACCAGGAGTGGCATTATTGGTGTAGTTGGACACCACTTCTTTGCGTGTGGCTGTTATCATACACATTTTAGAATGGTCTATTAATCTCTGTGCAAGATAAAGTGTCAACGAATCTTTTGTAGCTACACTTCCAAAGAATAGTTTTAATTCAGGAATTTTGGTATTGTCTTCTACATTATAATCTTTTGGCTGTGCCTTTCCACCCCTGCGTCGTTCACGGGTTGATTCCTTTAATGAGCCAACAACAGCGTAATTGTCAAAAATTACCCTTACAGAATTGTAATTACGTGATTTGATATCAATGAGCTCAACATACGCTTTGCCAAGGGCTTTACCATTTTCAAATGACTTCACAGCCATGAGTTCTTGTATTACGGTCATACCGTCTACAATTAGACTGAGCTGTGCATCTGTGGAACCGTGTGCACCATCTGAAATGAGATTGTCTTGGCAATCCTCCATCGGTGACACTGGAAGATTCTCTAAGACAGTTATCAATGAGCCTTTATTTAATGTTGGGTGTACAGACCCATCTGGTCTCATTAATGTCCGATTAACAGTTGTAAATTCATAATTACCAATCACCTCTTCCATATCTATTTCACGAGATGAGCGCGCTACAACAAGTAGTCGAGACATTAGACCAGACGTTGCCTGGATGGTTAAAACATCAGATTTTGCCTGTACTTTAACCTCGTTGGTTGTAGAAGTCCATGTAAACCACTTACATTTTGTCATCTTGTCCCAAAGATTTGTATTTCCACATATTCTTTCATCAACAGATTTGTGCATTGCAGATTTTCCCACGAGCTCACAGGAAAGGATGCTTTCCTCAACAGCTTTAGGAACTATCTCATTAGTGACAAGCTTAACCATTGCTGTATTGCCACTCTTGAATATTCCACAAGGTGCTAGGACATCAAATAGCTTTTTAATAGCTTGTTCATGCCTGAGTGTTGTTGACTTATTGAGTTCATGGTGATCCATTTTACTCTGTTTCTTAAGTCAGCCATGGCCTCTGTTTCATTGGCAATTCGTGCTAATTCTGGTGCGCACATACAAAACTTCAGAAGAGTAGCAGGAGACTGGGTGATGCCACCAATAGCACCCTGACCTTTGAGATTTTTGTTTACATGTTCTTGAGCATGATCAATACCGATGCGGGTGAATGGTATCTGGTTGGAAGTGTTCACAGTGAATTCATGTGCCATAAAGTCCTGCCAGATTTCTGGATCAGTAGTTTGAAGCCGACACATTCGTGCAATATATTCTGGAATATTCTGTGCATAATCATGCCTCCCATAAGCAAAGAAATACACACATAGTTTCTCAAGTGACGACAGGTGACGGAACCAGTCACCTAGCCGGGTAGCATGCTGGAATTGCAGTAAGGTCAAGACCTGTTTCATGTACATTCGTGCCCATTTGAAAATGGGCTCCGTGTTGTTCTCAGCATCAAAGTCGGCAAGCTGTTTTCTCTATATTAAGTGACTCGAGTGTGATTAATAATCCCTTATGTGACTCACGAATGCTCTGTTTCGATGTGCATGCATCAGACAGTATTTTAATACTCTCTTCAAGAGCTACGCAGACAGCAGGCCTTTCAGCAAAGAAACTATCCTATCCAAAGATCGAACAATATCTGCAGGGTGGCTTCCATAACTCTGTTGTAATGATTCCCATTTATAATTTGATTAACAGTCACAGAACTGTACAAACCTGCTTCGACCCAAGCCTCGTCAATCCCGCTTCCTTCTATGGCCTTTCCCAAACATCTGAGAGCACATAATGAAGTGTGGAATGCACCTGGACACACAACAAACTGATCCTTGAACCATGAATCCAAATATTCCAACTTCAACACTTGTTTGTATAGATCCATGTCAAATGTGACAACAAGCTTCCGCCCATTACCAGACACAAGTCTTTTCAATCTACAAAGTTGGTCTAAAGTGGTAACCAGGGTTGGCAATTCGTGTGTTGGGGCATTTATGATAGGTAGAGTAAATGCCTTATCAACAATCAAAGAGGAATGATTCGCGGATTCAGGTGTGTTTGAAAGACTGTTGTATGCAGCCCACACTGGTATCATTTGCGTTGTTCTCTCGTCATCTACTACTTGTGGAGACATTTGTACAGATATTTCACCTGAACTCAATAAACACTCGTGCTCCTCTCGCACTGCTGGCATATTTGACATGTCAGTTACTGAAAGCATACCTTGTACATTATCTGACAAAATATTGGTAACATCAAAAGCAGGAATCGTAACTTCATCAGAGGCAACTGTTTTAGGTTCTACATCAGACGAATTTAAATCAACTGTTTGAGATCTGTTGAAATATCTTGCCATCATCCAACACATATCATGCTTTATCGCTCTATCAAAATGTTCATCGTAGGAACCCACTTTATACGATGCATAATGGGGACTGAATTGAGGTTTGGGACTGCCTTCTAAGTCACATTTAAGAATCTTGATGCATGTGCTCGGAACACCTAAAAGGCCACCAGCAGAAACTTCATATAGATCAAGTGGTCTCTCCAGCACATATTGGCTGATATACACAAGCTGCCATTGCATGGAAACTTGACTTTCCATCAAAAGTATCAACTTTCTTGTCAACATTATCAGTGGAAGCCCGAATTGCTCTACCTTTCACAATACCAACTGGGACAAAAATACAATTTTTATTGATGTTTTCTTGCACAGCATTGGCTATCTGACTACAAACCCTGGTCACCCGACTATCTGATATTCCACAACATAAATGGCTGAGCAGATTTATAGTGGTCTGGCTGCGTAAATTGTGATATATCCACAAAGATAATCCGACTGCATATGGACTTTCACATTGGGGACGAAAAGTAGACAATTCAGACTGGGATTTTGTTGTGTATGCTACTTGCTTTGAAGTTTTAAATTCCTGCATCATCATTTGAGAAATTATGACACATGATTTTCTTAGAGACTGATCTCGCGACTCAGTTGTCACAGCCTTAGAACCTTGCAAGATCCATCTGTTTAACATTAATACTTCTACTGGCAATCCAGATTCGCCAACACCATCTAGAGAGCCTGTAAATACCCAAGGTTTCTCCTTTCTGGCTTTAGTTATCTCTTTTCTGATGATTTTGGCACATTTAAATATTATATTAAGGTCGCCTTTTATGTTTTGTTCAGAAATAGCAATATCGACTGCTTCACGTCCAGATTTTTTTGAATGGAAGACGCCAGGTAATTTACCTCTATGTTGGGATAGTTCAATGTCTGGTAAATTGTGTGTGATGTTTGTTATTAGTGTTCGTCTGGATATTGCATGACCAGTGACTCCGTGGTCACGCATCATATTATAATACAATTCTTCAGCCTGAACAGTCGTTATATAGTCTCCAGATTCTATTCTTTCATGCAACTCATCGTAAAATTCCATCTCTGCTGCTATAAAGAAAATCGTCTCCTCACTATTCTGATTAGTTTCAGTGCGTCTTTCAGGGCCTTGAACATAAATTCTCCAGTATGTGGTTTTGCAGGATTTGTGATAGACAATGTCCCTAGCCAGAAAGTCCCCTTCTGATATTATGTCGGCCAATTGTACTTTCCAGGATGCATTGTCACTTTTATCTACTATCTCTTTGACAGATATCCCGCTATTCTCACTACGACAGGCATATAAAATTATATTTTCTTTTTCCGTATTTTGACCTTGACAGAAAAAGCACTTTTCACGATCAAAACGCTCTGTGGCAGATCTCTGTAGTATGCTACTAGATTCTACAGATAAGGTTGGGCGCCCCTTCCCCTTACGGTTTTCAGGATTATTGAGATACTTAATCTCGTCTCTTTTAGCTTTGTTCTTGTCTGTGGTTTCACTATAACAGCTGCGATGCCACTTAGCACCCTTTTGCAAAAGGTTCGATGCTGTTATACCTATTAATCTGTTCCCTACATTAATAAAATCATGACTGCCCCATTCAGATCTTTTATTGACATTCGCTAAAAATGTATCATATCTCGGGGGGGGGGGGGTTGGCGGTCAATCTTTCTTTCTTATTATACTCTTGGCATTTAATACATAAACTGCAATCAGTTGGTTTATTTTTTGCCGGCAATTCTAATTCACTCTCCATCGTTGACTACATGTGTTACCAAATGGCAAAGATATGCAGTTTGTCTGTTTGTTAGCAGACGACAGCGCTTTTTATAAATAAAATTTGAGGATAAGCGCAAGATCGTCTTTTCAATTTACTTTGATCCAGAGATTCTAAAATTATCCCGGGCTTTGTATTATTATAAAAATTAATTTTTAACCTTTTAAGCAAGAAAGTTTAGAATATAACACTCATTTACGATTTAATAATTATTATGATCAATATTTTGAGGTTAATTTGACTAGGTTATGTTGCTGTCTATGGCAGCAACATGTTCCAGTTAAATTAATTATGAAATATTCAATAACATACCCTTTATCGTAGCCTTGAAATTCAGATTCTTGGTATTCAGGGTTCAAAGGGTTAAACATATTACTATGATATTGCCTATCAACCATCATACATCATCTGGCATGCATTAAAACATATACCTAGACACTAAAATCAAGACAGATAGTGGCCATTTTGAAATCCAATATGGCCACCATAACGACAAATGAAAATTTGGTATCAAGTGATTTTGGATTCCCAGATGATTGAAGAATATTCCCTGAAAGTTACAGCTACTATACCCGAAAATGCATATAAGTCTCAATTTTCCTACTCAAGGCGACAGACTATTATAGCACATAGATAGATGTAAAAATTAAGTACACAAATTAGACCTTCTCATTTTGGCTTTGATTGACTCTTTCATGTGGCTTGTTAAGCTATAAGTGTTCATCTGAACTAATGCCCCACAAGTCACCATTTAGGAGGGAAATCGATCAGTGGATGTGGCACTATCACACTGACATACTTTTCGTGAGAAATATATGGCAGTAAAATCCCCAACGGATTCCATGGAGCACTGACAGCTTCGAAGACCTGGAGATTAAAACAAAAATCTTATTGACGTAACCCATTAACACTCAAGTCACCAAAAATTACTATGCAGTGGACTTGAGAAATGTTCATTTGCAGACCAAGAAAAAACTATATTTGATCAAATTTACCATTGGAATGACTGGTTCAATAACTGAGGCATTGCCGCCAGCGATAAATTTTCAAAAAGAATCTTCCTTTGGTCAAAACATGGCAAATGAACATTTTCTATTTCGAACAAATTTGAGGCTTAAATGGTCAATATCACAGTGTAACCTATGGTTATGACCTTGGCGAGAGGCATTGATATGCCAAGCCATCCATAAAAAAGATTTTGTTTCCTGCAAACCGGGTGTAGAAAAAAACCTTCAGTAGGGAGGGAGGACATTTTTTTTCTTTCAATAAATTTATTTTAAAAAGGTAAAATATTTTGGAGGTTTTTATATTTGACTAGATGTCCATTAAATATGGATGTAATTGCTTGTAATTGCCAAATTTAGCATGTTTTCATGACACAATTAGCAAAAGCGATTCACCTTGCATACAAATGGCATTAAAAACATTATAATTTGCATAGGCATAGTTGTATGCATGTTTTAATTTTTATGCAGGGTAGAAAAAAAAATTATTTTATTCCTTGCCGGGTGAAAAAAAAGACAAATTTCACCCGGGAGGTTTACAGGAAACTAAACTATTTTTTTATTTTGGCCCCAGTGCCTCAATTTTAAGATAACTATAGTACATCTCAGAATGTTTCGAAACAAAACGAGATGTAGAAATTTTTGTTCAATATTTTGAACCAAATTGTATTGCCTAAGGCAGCAAGTCTTCCAATCCAATTATGTTCAAAATATTGAACAGACAATTTCTTACTAATCATGCTAATATGTATCTGTGCTTCATGGAAATATTTCTGAGCTGTACTGTATACAAGCTGTTGAATATTCATAATTGTGAAACTAATTTGAGTAAAACCTGGTGCTGCCCCAGTCAGAGCAATAAATCTCATGGAAATTGGTTTCAAAATATTCAACAGAATATTTCATATATCAACAAGTGCTCTGCAAATGGCGCATAATACCCTGCCCTGGTGACAAACCAATGTACGTGAGCGCTCAGAAAATACATGTAGCGATTTCTTTCTCAGACTTATACCCGTCATCCTATGAAGTTTCAAAGTGCTATGCTAAACGGTCATGGAGTTATTTCCTGGAAACCAATTTTCAAGGTTCACGTCGGTGGCTGTCAGCCATATTGGATTTTGGATCATCCTCTACATGTATTTCAATAATTTTCCTCCTCATATGAAATGGAGGAAATGGAGTTATTATTTGGAAACCTATTTTCAAGATGGCTGCTGGTGGTCATATTAGATTTATGATCATCATCGATTTCATTAAATTTATTCCTCAGACGTAGCCCAGTCATCCTATGAAGCTTAAAATCAATTCGATAATTAGTAACGGAGGAAACGAATTCTCAAGATGTTTGCCGGTGGCTGGTGAACATCTTGGATTTCGGATCAGCGCCAATTTCGAGAGGTTTGTTCCTCAGGCTTAGTCCAACCACCCTATAAAGTTTCAAAGCTATCCGATAAATGCCCGTTACCATTCAGAAACGACTTTTCAAGATGGCCACACTTGGTTGGGGGCCATCTTGGATTTTGGGTCATCATCAATTTCGATAGGTTTCTTGCCCAGGCCTAATCCAACAAGCCTATGAAGTTCCAAAGAAATCCGATAAGCGGTAACGGAGTTATCAACCGGAAACCAATTTCTTCCCCAGCCCTAGTCCAATCATCTTATGAAGTTTCAAAGCAATCCGATAAATGGTAGCAGAGTTATCGTGCGGAAACCAATGATCAAGATGCCTGCCAGTGGCTGGTGGCCGTTTTGGATTTCAGATCATTGTCAATTTCGATAGGTTTCTTTCCCAGACCTAGTCCAATCATCTTATGACGTTTCAAAGCAATCCGATAAATGGTAGCAGAGTTATCATGCAAAAAACAATTTTCAAGATGGCTACCAGTGGCTGATGGCCATTTTGGATTTCGGATCATCGTCGCTTTCGATAGGTTTCTTTCGCAGACCTAGTCTAATCATCCTATGACGTTTCAAAACGATCTGATAAACGGTAGTGGAGTTATCGTGCGGAAACCACTCTGAAGCCGACCTGTAAACGTCATCACATAATACCCCACCAATTTTTCTGGTGGGGTATAAAAGTGCCTTAATGAACCAGAGTTATGGCCGTTGTTTAAATGTACAGACTCTTTATATCCATATTTCAAATGGATAATTGACTGAAGGAACATATCTGCTAAATTTTGTTTTAACAATTGCGAATATTATGCATTTCCCCCATACATGCCATAGGGCTCAATACTAAAATAATGTAGCAAGGGACATAACTCTGCTATTTGTGGGCATGGCCACTTTATATTCCTAGCCCAAATAAATTATTGTCTAAAGAAACATATCTGCTGAACTGTGTTTTAATCCATCGATAAATGATGAAACGTGGCACAAATGTATTTTCGCCATAGGCCTCAATACTTAACCAGAGTTATGGCCCTTATTTCAAGTCGTGGCTACATGCCTTAAGGAAAATACATGTATCTGTTAAATTTGTTTTTAATCCATGAACAATTGACAAAACAAATGTGTTTTAACCAAAAGGGTCAATAGTTTCATGTCTTAATGAACCAGATTTCTGGCGCTTATTTAAAGGTGCTATACCTCTTTATATTCATAGTCCAAATTGGTATTTGACTGAAGAAATATCTCTGTTATATTTGATTTTAATCCATCAACAATTGACGAAACAAATGGATTTTCACCATCAGGTCACTTAGTTTAAACCTTAATGAACCAGAGTTATGGCCCTTGTTTAAAAATGCATACTCTTAAATATCCTTAGTTCAAATAGATATTTGACTGAAGGAACATATCTGTTAAATTTGATTTTAATCTATCAACAACTGACGAAAACATGTATTTTCCCCATATGGCTCAATACTTAAAACACATCAATGAACCTGAGTTATGGCCCTTGGTTAAGGGTGTGGTCACTTCATATTCATAGCTCCAATTTAGTTGTAATCCATCAATAAATGATGAAACGTGCAACAAACGTATTTTCCCCATAGGCTTCAATACTTTGAAAGTATAGCAAGGGCCATAACGACCCCCAGACTTCACTCCTTTAGATGGAGGTAGTCTGGTGTTATCCTTTGTGGCCCCAAAAGACAGGTGGTCATATATCGATCAGGTTGACTGTACTTATATCAAGGTCCGTGAAGTTGCCTCCTTATTCTAACAACATTACATGTGTTTGCATTGGATTTGGTCAGTTCTCTGAAGCGTAGGAAGCCAGTTACTTATTCGCCTCTTTCCAGCTCCTTATTCAGATGACCTATTTCTAGGTCACGTGACCTAAATTTTGTTATGTGGCTCAATGCGCAGACGAACTCTAACATCATACCACGTGCGTATTCCTGAATAAGGAACTGGGAACTGGGAATAAGGCGCCAACTTCGCGTCCGAATAAGGAACTGGGAACTGGGAACAAGGAGCCAACCTCACGGACCTCTTATATCATAGGTGGCGCCTATTTCAGTATTTAGCGTGCATATATCTTAGTGTATCGCGAAACTGAAAAGGGTGGTGTAAATTAAATAAATATTCTGTAGCAATTGATGAATCCGACCTGTCGATCATGTATATGACGTCATAATCAATTAAGTCACGCGTAAACCGTCGTCGCAATCATAATTGACAGAAATATTCCGTCATGATGGTGGAATAGACCGTCAAGTGTACGAATTGTATGTCTTTGATGAATTTACCATTTTAATAAAGATTCGGTTGGCAGTTTTGAAACTAATTAGACATCAACAGCACCCAGTCAAATTAGTCTCAAATATTCATCAGTTTACATGTATAGTTACCTTATTATTGGGATTTTGGGAAGTCAGTGTCCGATCGATCATAACACGGGCAAAGCGTGGGCGGAGTATAGCTAGAAGTCGGTGTGGTAGTGGTAGATGTGGATTAATTCATTCATATGCCTGTAGGTGGCGTAATATCGTGCTTCTTTAAGACAGTCGCGAGATAACATACCTTCAATCACCACCGTATTGTGACATTAAGTTGCCCTTTCTCTGTGAAATGACCAGTATAGAGGGATCAAGACTCGCAGACGTCATAATCAAATACGTCAATTTTTAGCTGACGTCACAATCAAAATGACGTAGCTCCGTCACGAAAGCCGAAAGTATCGTCATGAGAATCTACATGTTGTATGTATTTGATGAATTTACAAGTTAACAAACATTCTGTTGAATATTTTGAAACTATTTTGACTGTAAGCTGTTGCTAGTCAAATTAGTTTCAGAATATGCAACAGCATAGTTAGTCTACCTTGGAATTTAGATTCTGGGAATTCAGGTTTCAAACTGTCAAATCGATTTCAA
The DNA here is from genome assembly GCA_034401795.1 of Chaetoderma sp. LZ-2023a. Lineage (NCBI taxonomy): Eukaryota > Metazoa > Mollusca > Caudofoveata > Chaetodermatida > Chaetodermatidae > Chaetoderma > Chaetoderma sp. LZ-2023a. The sequence goes on from CM067359.1 coordinate 141,621,740, forward strand.
CGCGTGTAAAATGTGGGCTGAGCATAGCTAGAAATGGAGCCATCTATTAA
>CM067359.1:141622289-141741907 GCA_034401795.1 Chaetoderma sp. LZ-2023a
TTACTTAAGCCTTAGCTAGGCTTGGTTAGACCTTCCTGGCCTAATCTGTGCCTTATCTACGCTTCGTTTAGTCTTACCTAGGCTTAAGCTATTCTTATGTAGTCCTTACTTAGACTGTACCGGGTCCTTATTTAGGCTTGGCTAGGTCTCGGCTAGACCTTAAACCTGACGTGAATTAGCCTTACGTAGGCATTAACCAGGCTTTGCGAGGCATTACCTAGGCCTTAGCTTGGCTTTGGTGGGCCTTAGCCAGGGTGGATTAGGCATTACTTAGACCATATCTAAGCTTGGCTAGGCCTGAGCTTGGCCTTATCTAGGCTTTGATATACATTATCTAGGTCTTAGTTAGGTTTTGGCTAGCATTAGCGAGGCCTTAGCTAAGGCCAGGCTAAGCCTTATATAGGTGTCAGCTATGCCGTATCTAGACTTGTCTTAATCTTATGTAGGCCTTCACTGGGCTTACATCGGCATTAGCTTGTCATTATTTAGGCCTTAGGTATGCTTAACTTTGCCGTACCTAGGCCCTCGCCAGTCTTCACTATGACTTAAATAGGCATTAACCAAGCCTTAGCCAGTTAACTGGACATTTCCATGCTTGGCTAGGTCAGATCTAGGGCTTAACTAGCCTTGATAGGCCGTACCTATGTCTTGGCTCGTCCGTAGCCAGGATTCGATAGACCGTAGGTAGACTTGGCTACATCCTCGCCAGGCATGACTAAGTCTTCCCTAGACCATTGCCAGGCTTATCTATGCCTTGTTAAGTCTTGGCTAAGCCTAACGAAGGACTAGCTAAGACCTAATTACGGCATTGTCAATCCTGACCAAAGCTTAGCATTGGTCTAGCAAAGCCTGGGTACGGCCTAGGTATGGCCAAACCAATCCTAGCTATGGCCTATATAAGGCCTACCCAAGGCTAGACAAGGCCTATGTATGCCTACTCAAGCCTGACTTATGCCTTGGTATGGCCGAATCCAGCCTAGGTAAGGCATAGCCAAGCCTACCTGAGGTTTAAGTAAGGACTAACTAATGCTAGCCTAAACCTAACTAAGACATAGATAATGTATATCCAAGCCTAGATAAGTCCACGCTCAGGCCTAGCCAGGCTTAGATATGGTTTAAGTAATGCCTAATCTAGCCTGGCTAAGGCCTACCCAAACAAAGCTAAGGCCTATGTAATGCCTAGCAAAGCCTGGTCAATGCCTATGTAAGTCTAAGCCACGCCAGGTTAAGGCCTAACCAAGATCTAGCCAAGTCTAAATAAGGGCCAGGTAAGGTCTATGTAAGGACTAACTAATGCCTACGTAAGCATAGCTAAGGCCTAGGTAAGACTAAGCCAACCCTAGATAAGGCATAGCTTAGAACTATATAAGGCTTAGCCTGACTTTAGCTAAGGTGTAGGTAGTGCCTCGCTAATGCTAGGCAAAAACCTAGGGTAACTAAGACCTATATAAAGTATATGCACGCCTAGATAAGGCCACGCTTAGGTTTAGCCAAGCTAGCTATGGTCTAAGTAATGCCTACTCCAGCCTGGCTAAGGCCTACTCAAGCCAAGTTAAGGCCTAGGTAATGCCTAGCAAAGCCTGGTCAATGCCTACATAAGGCTAAGCCCCCCCCCCAGGTTAAGGTCTAACTAAGATCTAGCCAAGTCTTAATAAGGACCAGGTAAGGTCAAAGTAAGGGCTACGTAAGCATAGCTTAAGCCTAGGTAAGACTAAACGAAGCGTAGATAAGGCACAGATTAGACCAGGAAGATCTAACCAAGGCTAGCTACGGCTTAGGTAACGATTAGGTAACCAAAGCTAAGGTTAGATAAGGCATATTCAAGCCCCCATAAAGCCTAGACATAGCTTAGCTAATGTCTAATTAAGACCTAGACAGGACTGGCTAAGACAGAACTATGCCTAACCATGAAGGCTAGACTAGGCCCGTAGGCTAGTATACTAGGATTGTAGGCTAGTAAGCGGGTAGACTAGGCATGTAGGCTAGTAGAATAGTAAGCTTTTGGACTAGGCCTCTGGGCTAGAAGACCAACCAACCAACTGACCGAGGTCGGACCAACTGACTGATCAACTGACTGACCCACTAACCCACCCACCCACCCACCGACTGACCAACTGACCCACCACCCACTGACTAACCGAGTTTGAACGGATCAAGGTCGGGCCGACTGCCCCACCTACCCACCCACTCAGCGACCGACCAACCGAGGTCCGACCGACTGACAGACCAACTCACCCACCCAAATCGACTGACCCGCCCACCAACCCACCCACCGACTGAGGTCGAACTGACCGGCAAAACCACCGACTGACCCACTAATCGACTGACCGATCCACCCACTGACCCACCGACTGATCAACCGACTGACCGAGGTCGGACCGGCCGACTGACTGACTGATCAAACCACTGACCGACCCAACGATCGATTGACTGATCCACCCACCCACACACTGATCGACCAACCAAGGTCTGACTGACCGACCGACCAACTCACCCATCCACCCACCGACCTACCGACCGAGGTCAAAGCGACCAACTCACCCACTCAAACATCGACCGACAAACCGACCAATCCACCCACTGACTGACCATCAAAACCACCAGTCGGACCAACCGAGGTCGGACTGACCCACCCACCCACCAACTGACCCACCGACCAACCCACCGACCAACCAACCGACCAACCAACCGACCACACACCCATTAATTCACTGAATCACATAGTCACTGAATCCCTCACACACCCAACCACCCACGGATGTAAAATGAGAATAATGAGTGCAGCATAAATAATAGAATATTTTATTTAACCAACAAAACTGACGCGAAGCATAAATAATAGAATATTTTATCTAACCAACAAAACTGACGCGATCTAGATCCGTCCTTTATTTTCCAGTTTAATTTAATCATCCCAGGGTTTGAATTTGCTCGGGGCGAAATTGCGTGATTTTCGAGGCGAAAAGTTGTGTACTACGTCATCACTGTTTTTGCAATGGCTGTTCGCTTGAAATTCGATAAAATTCGTCAACAATGAGCTAAAAAGTTAAATAACGTGAGATATAGGACATATTTAACATGATTTAAGGTGCGAGCGAATGGATAGGCGAATTATACGAAGCAATAACAGGGGTTTGTGTCGAATATTCCTGATGTAATGAAGTGCTCTACAATTAACATGTTTGCTGACGACACAAAAATCTACAAAGAAATTAAATCATCAATTGATGCAATAGATCTACAAGAAGACTTAAATAGCGTATCGAAATGGTCTTCTATCTGGCAAATCAAATTCAATGCTGACACATGCTGTGCTATGCATCTAGGTACAGCTAATATTAAACATTCATACTTCATGAACTCTCTTGATACAAATATTAAGCTGATAGAAACAACTGTCGTAAAGGATTTAGGTCTGAATGTAGATAACCAACTAAAATTTAGCATCCATTGCCAAATCCAAGTATCAAAGGTTAATAAGATTTTGGGACTGGTAAGAAGGTCTCTCACCCATTTAGACTCTTCACCTCTAGTAAGGCTATACACTTCGCTAGTTAGACCTATACTTGAATACGGGGATGATCCATGGACTCCCATGTTAAAAAAAAGACAGTCTAACACTAGAAAATGTGCAGCGAAGAGCAATTAAAATGATACCCGCAATAAGAAATTATACTTATTTAGACCGGTTAAAATATCTGAATCTACCTTCTCTGTACTACCGTCGATCACGTGGGGATATGATTCAAACTTACAAATACATTCATGGCCTTTATCGTGTTCAGTGCCCATTCTTGGAGATAGACAAACAAAGCATCACTCGGGGACATAATTTTAAACTCGCTAAGAGCCGAAGTAACAAACTAATTAGGCAGAACTTTTTTGCAAACCGAATTACGAATAGTTGGAATAGCTTACCAAATGAAGTAGTTAGTGCCGTAAGCCTAAATATCTTAAAAAATAAACTAGATTCATTTTGGTCAGATTTTTTTGTACACGCAAGAGCCAGTACACAATCATTATCTTTCCTTTATCTCCAAACAAATTAGCTAAGCAATACGCATAATGTAGTCGCCATCTATCTATAGGCATTTTGCCTATAAGGGTAGTATATGATAAGTTAAGTTAAGTTAAGTTAAGAATATTGTAGCTAAGGTCGATTAAGAGGCACGCTACCAAGCGGTGGCGGAGTTCTCCAACTTTTGAACATACTAATTGCTCTGACTCTCTCTGACCCGTCAGTCTGTCCAAATATCTGTCACAGGGGCGGGTTGAGTCAGAGCAGACTCGGACTAGCTTGTTGGTAGAGATAGATACTCCATCCATATTACATCCTCACTGACGTGTGCGCGTGTGAATTTGTGCACGCACGTGAACGTGACCGTGCGTGCGTGCATGTTCACGTATACAGTTTCAACCATGATTATGTTATTGAGTTCGGTATATGTTCCTAGTCTTACTATAGTGCACGTGCTCTCATATGTATATATGTATATATATATATATATATATATATATATATATATATATATATATATATATATATATATATATATATATATATATATATATATACACTGAACCAAAAAAGTTTAGCAACACTGAGAATATTACTGTATAAATGTTATTTAACAAAAACAATAAATTGATTCAAATATATTATTTAATTGATAGGTCATTTTCCAATTTGAACAACAGTCTCTTGTTACTGTAATGCTAGCATCGCGCCTTTAACACGGCATCATTCAACGGAAGGGCCCAATTTAAATAATGACACTGAGATGTCAATACCGGTTGTGACCTCCGCGCGCATTAACCACCGCCATACATCGCTTTCTCATGCTTCGAATTAAGCACCTGATGTCACGAAGAGGAATCGCATCCCATTCCTGGAGCAGTGCAGCTTCCAGCTCCCGCGCGTTGTGAAGATGTGGATGGTTCTCACGCACCATATGGCCAAGAATGTACCACACGTGTTCGATAGGAGACAGGTCCGCTGATCGCGCTGGCCAGTCCAACACCGGAACGTTGTTAGCCTTAAGGAAATCACTGGTGGCCCTAGCTGAATGAGGACGGGCGTTGTCTTGCTGGAATATAAAGTCTGCGTGATGCTGCATAAAAGGGATTGAAACAGGGGCGACAACTTCTTCACTGTAACGTTGAGCCGTTAAATTTCCGCGAATCACAATAAGATCTGTTTGGCCATTTTCATGGGTTCCAGCCAACACCATGACACTGCCGTCACCGAATCTGTCGCGCTGAATGATGTTGGCTGCATCGTACCGTTCTTCTAAACGTCGCCAATCCCATTGCCTACCATCCGCCACATCCACACAAAACCTCGACTCATCACTGAACAAAACGTGGCTCCATTGTTGAGCACGCCATAGCTGATGAGTTCTTGCCCATGCACACCGATTCTCGATGTGACGCTCTGTAAGCGGAACAGCAACAAGTGGACGACGGGCATGCAGTCCAGCATCATGGAGTCTGTTTCGCACAGTTTGTGCATGCACTGTAGTGCCTGTAGCGATGTGCAAATTACGGGACAGCCGCGGCGCAGTCTCAAACCTGTGACGTCGTGATGACGTCACTAAGTAGCGGTCTTCTCGTGGTGTTGTTGCTCTCGGTCTGCCAGATCGTGGTCGGTCATTAACATGTCCAGTTTCCTGCTCACGTTGGCGGACACGGGAAATCGTTGTGGCGTGAACATTAAAATGTCGAGCAACAGCGCGAACGCTCTGCCCAGCAGCGAGTCTTCCCATTGCTTCATGGCGCTGATTTTCGGGTAGCCCTAGGCGGCGGCCCATGTTCGGTAGGGGAAACTTTTAAGCGTTTTCTGTTAACGTTCGTTATCTGCTTTTGCAATATGGTGAATGTTTGCCTTCGCTACCCGCCAATGTGGGCCAGTGCATGAAAAATGCATTTTCACATGCAGTAAGTGTGCGGCCGAGAGGTGCAAGAAATGATTTGCATTTCTTCATGATCAGCGAGACACTACATTGACGAAAAATGTCTCCAAATTTGGTTATAAATGGACGCATAGTTTTAATACAACAAACCAAACTTCACTGTTGCTAAACTTTTTTGGCTCAGTATATATATATATATATATATATATATATATATATATATATATATATATATATATATATATAATTACGTGTATTTAATTTCTAGGACTGTCAGCTAATGTATCTTTAATCGACCTTTCCAGTTTTAGCTATGCCCCGCACATGCCAATCTAAGCTCCAGCCCAGTAAAATTAGTTTCAAAATATTCGACAGAATGTTTATTAAATAGTAAAGATATACAATTCGTACAACATGTCGGAATATTAAGCGTTTAAGATGGGATATATGGAATCATTCATGACGTAATGATTATGACGTCATCCTACACGTCAGGTCGTTGATTATGACGTCATATGATTGAGTGAGGAAAATGATTCATGAATTGTTGTAGGTCAGTCGAGCATGCTTATTCATACTGGTATCTAGCAGTATAATTGTTTATGAAAACATGTTCTAGAATCAAACAAAATAAATTAAAACAAACAATTCAATATTCTTCGTCTTATATATTTAAAAGGATAAATTGTAATATTATTAGACTATAACAACATTGTACGAAATTACCTTACCTGGACACTATATTAAGCACAACAATTGCATTTTAAATTCAATTAAAAGCACATTAATTAACCTAAAACAAAAACAAACAAATAACGTCTAAAACATAGAGCATGCTTAGTTACATCGTTGCTGCGAGCCACCAGACAATAATTTCAATCAGTCAACACTCTTGACTTGCTGAATATTTTGAAAACAATTTGACTGAAAGTTTTTGGTGGCTTAGCAAGAACTCAGTAGTCAGACGGTTAATGGGTGCCAATCTGACAATATACAGTTTTGCAACAGAAAGATACATTGTATAAGAAAACATTGAAAGGAAGATTGGGTTTTGGCTTAGGAGCAGTACTGTTGAACGTAGCAATGCACTCTGATGAATAATTTGATGGTTATTTGGATGGGAGTTGCTGCTGTCTAGGGCAACAACAACTCCCACATTAAAAAAAATGCAACCACTTACAAATGGGCGTCTAAAAATTGAGATTTCTGGATTTTAGGGTTCACTGGGTCAAAACAAACAAACAAACAAAACAAACAAACACGCGACAGTCAATTATTAACATAGGTCCCTATAATAAAATAAATAAATAAAAATGATTAAAACAGTATTCTGCAACACCGGGCGCAAAAACTAATACCAATCTTACTCGGTCAAGCTGTTGTGAATATACCTCCTGATGTGAAGTCATTGGAAGAAGAAAATATATCCATTTAGTTATTGCTGGTACCCGCTGATGCAACGCTGCTCTGCACATATCTCGAGTCAGGGAGAAGCTGAGAAGTCGCGTACCAGCCTAAAGCCCTAAAGACTAGATAAACAGGTACCCGACTCCAAATGCTCTGCAAGATTGCTCATATCGCGAGAAACAGAAGAGATGAGGAGTCGTGTGCCAGCCTAAAGACTAGCTCAGAAGGTATCCGACTCCAGATACACTGCAATAGTGGTCGTGTCCTGAGTTAGAGAATGGATAAACAATCTGGGAGCAACTTATAAAAACTGCCTAAACAGGTACTTGAATCCAAATGCTCTGTAATAGCAGAGACATATAAATATGGATTATATGTCTCTGGTAATAGTACCTTAGCAGGTGATGGAATGGGAACTCTGGTCACCCCTAAATCAATAGTTCTCGCATTTTGCGGTTCAAGTACTCGTTCCTGGAGTCGTCAAGATATACATGGCAAAAGCAACGATGAGATAATGATTGCTGTGATCCAAGCTGGGCCATAGATGCTAGTTCTCGTAGATACATTGCACAGGAATGAGTCACAAACACATATGATGACCTTTCGAAAGTTCAACACGTGACTTGTTAACACGCACGTGTTTGTCGTGAATCCGGTGACGTCACATGTTCGCACGAATTTATCTGGAATGTAAATTAGAAATAGCGATTATTATGGGATAATGGGCCACATAGTTAACCCTTTCGCGTCGATATGGGCCAAATCCGGCCTCTTCAGTGGTCTTGAGGAATGTCCATTTGTAGGGCAAGAGAACACAATTTTTGAACATTTACCATTGTGTCGCATGTCATAAACAGGTCCTAAAAAGTGTTTCATGGTCAAAATGGTCAGTTTTTAAATAATTTTTGTGACAAATAAAAACATGATTCCCTTCCAAAAACTGCAAACTAAATGTGTTTATCTATTATAGTTGCGAAGATATGTGGATGTGTACATGTGTCATTACATTGGGAATGCATTGAAAAGCTTTAACGTTTTTGTCATTTTCTCAATAAAACCCCTTGTGTAGTAAAAACTGTATAACTTTTTTGTTTTCCATCAAAATTGAATCTGGTTTTTTGCAAAATGATCATAAGATTGTATTTTCTATTACACCTACAAAATAAGGAAATGTCAGAAATAAGACATATGTAATCTTAACTCTTACCACTCTGATGTCAAAATTCTTTAATTTTACTGAGACACTAGCGAACATACTGGCATGTACATTTTAGAAACAATTTTGGTTGAAGGTGTTGCTGTCTAACACAGCAACATCTTCCACCATAATTGTTTCCAAAATGTGCACCTGTTTGTCTTTGAAAACAATGAAAAAAATTAAGATTTTGTTATCAGAGTGCTAGGAGTTAATATTATTTTTCAAAAGCAAAGAACCTTAATGCAATATACTCCAATTATGTAACTGTCATGTAACTAAGGATATACAAAAAGAGAATTTTTAAATAATATGTAACACTTTGCTGTACAAAAAATGCTTCGCAGAGGAGGTATAGAGCACATGATATCTTCATGGTCATGAACCCTGAGCACAAAGGTGTCATTGTGCTCAATTAAAATAAAATCTATCCCAACATAAATAATACATCCAGCTGGAATAACCACATCTTCTTCTCTCATTTGTTTAAAGATAGAACCTGTCCTGCTTGATTTAATGAGATTATACTAATAACCATAAACCGGTTTCCTGAACTAGTAACGTTTTCTTGAACACAACCTACACCATCAGACATAACGCGAAGCAGAAAATAGTCACTCATCGATTCAACATTTGGTCTTACAGCCATTGCACTGTCCTTACAAATCAAATCACATATTGAGTTGTATACAGCCTCAGTTTGTGTTTGTTTCTAATGTCTTTGTGTCATGAGAGTTATTACAACCATCACCAGTATGGTCCAAGAATGAAACTAAACTAAAAGGTTTAGCTCATCATTGGTGTTCTCACATTCCGAATAATTTCCCTTTAGAAACAATAGCAGGAAAGTAATCTAATGTACGATTTTCCCTCGATATATGCTGATGCCACAAAATGTATTTTTGTTTCCTCTCAGTGAACAATTGTGCACGTTCCTGATCTGAAGTGATATCTGATTTGTCTTAGTGATACCTGGTCATAAGTAAAAAATTGTGGACTCGTTACCCTTTGCACAAATTCTTCTTGCGTTCAAATTTGATTATCTTTTGAAGTGTTGCACCTAGAAAAGAAAGTACAGTAGCATTACTCTGCTTATTATCTTCCCTTTCAGATAAGATCATTCATATGCCATTTGGATTGATAATAAGAGAGTTGTACTCCAATATTCAACAACATTTCAGTAATGACTCCGCCACCGTCTCCTCTGCCACCTAGTCCACCTCGGACATAGGTGGACATATTGGAGCACAACTCTCTTATTATCAAGTCAAATGACATGGGAATGGTCTTATCTGAAGGTAAAGATAATAAGCAGTGTTATGATGCCTTACGTTCTTTGCTAGGTGCAATACTTCAAAAGAAAAAGAACGCATGAAAAATTTATAAATTGTAACGAGTCCACCATTTTTGGGGTACCAACTTCTGACTTGCGACCATTGGAATGTCTGGCTCGATAACCGAGCCAGTAATTCAAATGGTAAATTTTCAAAAAATTGTCTTCTCTTGCCCTGCAACTGGACATTCATTAAAATATATAAAATCAGGTCATGGGAGTCTGCGTCTCCTTCTGCTCGCTAATTAGTAGCCATTATGCTACTGTAGAGTCATGGCGGTAGTATATCTATAGTGATCATGAACATACCCTCACTATGGGTTTAGTTGTCGCTACCGCTGATGACGTCAGTTCAGTAACTCGCGAACCTCTCTTTATTCTTCCAGGCTATACAATAGCATATGGAGATAAATCTATTTACATCATATAGTGGCGGTGGAGTAATATTTTGCATAATTAACCCGGTATGCATATTGATACTTAGAACACTGGTATCTATGCGTTTGTGTTCCAAAACTGTCAACAAATAAGCTGCTGAATGTATTTTAACTAGTCCGACCAGATGTCGCTGCTGCCTTAGGCGGCAATGGACCTTTCCATTTTTAGCCATGCCCGCCAATCGCTAGCTAAGCTCCACCCACACCTCGCTGTGTTGGACAGTCAAATTGGTTTCAAAATACTCAACAGAATATTTATTAAATAGTAAAAGCAAACAATTTGTACAACAACGCATAGACCGTCTTCAAATATGCGTTCGTGACGTACTTATCGACGTCATTCATGACGCCATTCATTATGATGTCATTGTACACATCACGCAGTTCATTATGACGCCATATGATGGGTTGGTACTCTGGAAAGGTGAATTACCTCCAGCCAGACATCATATTCAAACACCTTCATGGGTTTATAGGCTTTATCACTCAACATAAATTCACGAATCTGCGAGTTATAAGGGTTCTGTTACGTGTTCGCCTTCTTTGACAATCTAATATATTTAATCAAAACAGGTTTATTGCATTTTGGGAATAGCACTTTTGTATCTCGAGTTTATAATATAAATCCGTAACCTAATTATATTGCACTTGATTAAAATGTCTAGGGTTAGGTGCCAGTCTCACCATAAACTGTTACATTCAGAGCACTCCATTTCATTTTAAACATAGTCTTGTACAATTTTATTTGAGAATTTTCTAATATTTTTGAGTCGTCAAAGCCCTATACCTCAGAGGCATATGGCAGTATGGGGATGACCATCATATTAAAAAGTTTACATTGTAGATCAAAAGGTAAATCATGTTCATTAATCTTTTTGATTAATGCATACGTTGCCTTTCTTCCTTGATTTAGATTTCCTTTGCGACTTGCGAATAAAACTACGGTTGTATTTCAAGATAGTACCTACATAGAGGAATTCCTCAGTAATCTTAATGCTGTGACATCCCATTTAAAATTCTAGATGTCTGTATTGACTTTGTCTATAGAATATCATTATTTTTGTTTTCGAGTAATTTGTTTTTGGTTGCCATCTTAGGCAATATTCATAGAACACATTTAATGTGGTTTGAAGTGATTGTGCGGAATCTGCCATAATTACAATGTCATCTGCATAAAGAAGAATTACAAGGTACCGAAATAAATTTAGGTTTTCATAGGCAATTTCAGTTGATGTGTATTTTCAGATTTTGACATATCGAAGCAAACTGTCAGCAACAGCTGACTGACGGAAGATTAAGTTTATCTCGGCAATTTGCCAACAACTATCCGCCGACAGTGACGTTACTCAGTGCTCTTCCGACTCTTCTGGCTAAGTGCGCAGTCCAATCGCCATGCTCTATAATACCATGCCCCGCCTACAGTAATCAGAAGAGACAAAAAAAACGTGCGTGATTGCTCTCTCTCTCTCGCGCTCTCTCTCTCTCGCGCTCTCTCGTGCTCTCTCTCGCGCTCTCTCTCTCTCTCTCTCTCGCTCTCTCTCTCTCTCTCTCTCTCTCTCTCTCTCTCTCACGCGCTATCTCGCGCTCTCTCGCACACTCTCGTGCGCTCTATCTCTCTCTCGCTCTCGCTCTCTCTCTCTCTCTCTCTCTCTCTCTCTCTCTCTCTCTCTCATATTTGCAACAAAAAATAGGATTTTTTTAATTTAATAAAATGTCAGATTAATACAGGCAACCAAACTTTATTTGCGATAAAAATTAATACGTTCAAGTCATGAGTGCCTGCTTCTGCTTGCCAATTAGGAGCCACGGCAACGTTAGAAACATTTTTGCTCGGGCTCTCTTCGGATTACTGAGAAAAATTATTAGAGACACGGCATTATGTATAAGGGCACAGTATTATAGACTGAGGTGGTTCGACCGGGCAGTAACCAGAAGAATGATAAGAGCACAGAAAAACGTAACGATCTACTGATAGTTATTGACAAATTGCCAAGATGAAATGGACACACACGCTGGAAACCTGTTAGTGACAGCTTGCTTCAACGCATTCAAAATCTGAAAATACCCAGTCAGGCGCACTGGCGATTTACTGAACTGAAATCATCGCCAGTCACAAAATAGACCCATAATGAAGGTATGTCTATGATCACTCTATGGCTATAGTACCTCTATGGTGACAGCTTACTTCAACACATCAAAATCTTAAAATACCCTGTCAGGCGCACTGGCGATTTATTGAACTGACGTCATCGGTGGTCGAGACAACTAGACCCATAGTGAGGGTATGCGCAGGATCACTCTATAGCTATTTTACCTCTATGATGCCTTCTCATTTCTAGCTAACCTCCGTCCATCTTTTACGCATATTTCAATCGAGTTGAACCTGAAAACTGAATTCCCAGAATCTAAATTTCAAGGTAGCTACATAGCTAAGTTGTTCAATACTTTGCAACTAATTTGATTGGGTGCTGTTGCTGCCTATGGCAGCAACAGTCCCAGTCATATTAGTTTCAAAACGTTCAACAGAATGTTTATTAAATTGTAAATGCATCAGACTTATAATTAATACACTTCTGTGACAGACTTTACATTTTCGTGATGAGATTATTTTGATTGTGACATCAGTTATCAAGTGATCATGATGTCGGGTACTTGAGTGACAGCTCGGATCCCTCTATACGAGTCACACACGATAAATAATGCCATTAGTGGAAGATGATTGTGGCTTTCCAGGACATGTGGTCTGAAAATCTGAAAAGAACCCTCATCTTTGGGCCCTTAATATTTGGGGCCAAAAGATGGTGGTTCTGTTCAGATATGTGGTCGTATTAGCTGGTGTTATTTCTAGCATATTTGATTGTATAATTAATATGTTACTTACGTTCGCCAGTCATCATGTCTGCCACAAGTTTCATGCAATTGCCTGTACAGTTGACGTTGTGATGTTTTGCTGGCGGTTGCAGTCGGCCTGGACCACATCCATCATCAGTCATTGAAGAGCACTCATAACAAATATGGCCACCAGTACGTACTGTAAATGAAACAAATTCGATAGAATCTCTGTAGCTGCGGGTGCAGCTTGAAATGTAAGTCACACTGTTACACTGCCTACTTTTGCTACGGTGCATACCTTAAGCCTACAATACATACATACACCAAGTTCAATTACTTTGTACGAAAAAATGACTGGCCGGCGGTAGGCCAACCGACCGGCTGAGGGGAATGGCGCTTTATGGGCCTGCTACCTGGATCTAACAAGAGCCTTCAGAAGACGGCATATCCCCCCCCCCTCCCCCTCTCCCCGTATCCAAACATTTCAGATAAACATACATCAAGAAAAATGAAATCCTGACACTGCATCTCGCCTTAAAGAAATATAGATCTGTAAGTGCAGGTTCAATTCCGTTCAACTATTATGCCCGGACAAGAGAGTTTTGGTGAATTTTAAATTTTTCAAGGGAGATAACAGGAAAATACTGATGAATTTCTTCAAAATGGAATCATAGCACTGCTTCTTCATTTAATATATTCAGTGACAAAGGAATTGAGAGCATAGGTTCAAAATTCTCCAAGATCTGGCACGAACAAGACAATGTTGATGAATTTTAAGTATTTCAGGGGAGATAACGACCACAGAACCCATTAGGGTTGGTCTGTCGTTTTATTAACCACATAAACATATTTATAGTTCAATCACTACTTGCTAAATAAATCATACATTTAGCGACAGAAAAAAAGATTTTTAATCTTGCATCTAATGCCTTCTAATGCAAGAACCACAACTCTACTCTAGTCCAAGTTTCTGGATGGAGTAGACTCCCTTAATGTCAATCAAACAGAGACTTCTGCTATCGTAGCTAAACTGTAGGAGTTGTGTTGACATCTTGAAATGATTGTCAGAGATTGACGGACCGACATACTGACATACATACATTTTATACAGACGCATGGATGTACGGGCACACGGATAGCACATGCACATCTTCAAGTGGTAATGAGAACACTTACCAAGTTTCAAAAGAATCGCAGCTAAATTGTAGTTGTGTTGACAAGAAATGTTTGGTACTGCAGTTCATGTATCAGCTTAAGGGTATTTAAAGGGGGATAACTCTGTAATGAATAATCCTTTGACCACGAAAAAAGCTGATGCACATCTGATGGTAATGACTAGATTTACTGTGTTTCAAAAGAATTGTAACTAAACTGTAGGAGTTACGTTGACAAGGTTGGACCGACAAACGAACACACATTGGGGACAGACGCATGGACGTACAGGTATACAGATAGCACATGCACATCTTTATGGTGTAATGATGAATGATGAATGATGACACTCACCAAGTTTCAATGGACAATTTTTTGGCCATGAAAACAGCAAATACACATCTGCACATTTTAACGTAATCCATTGAGACGTCTAGGAGGAGTTGCGTTGACAAGAAATGATTGTCAGAGATGGATGGACTGACAGACGGACATACATACATTTTGGACAGATGGATGGACGTACAGGTATACGGATAGCACATGCACATGTAGCTCACGGGGGTATGCGTTGGTCCATTATGTTTCTCCGCTCCGTTGCACCTCATGTACAAGATGCGCAGGAGGGCTGGTTAGCTACGGTTCTCGGGGTTACAGATCCTGTATCACAACTATGCGGAAGGTACAAAGACCGGCTTCTAGTGTTGTTGGAACGATAACGTACCAGTGGGGCCGTGCGACCATTGCCACTGATATTGAACCTCACGGTCTCATCCCAACTATTGGTGTCACCAGTATGACGGTCCATAACTTAATTTAGTGGTCTGGACATGATAATAAATCAAAAATATATCACTAAACAAACAATGGTACTCGTTTGCTAGTAGACGAGAGAAAATATACAACACATAGAACTAAGTTGGTGTCTTGTTTACACGGGCTCGTCACAAGTACCTCACAGATCCATATATATCCGAGCGGTATCCCTGCAAGGGAGCGTCCTAACGAGGCTACTAGTGAAGACATAATTAATGTGATGCACACTGGTTTACATGAAGACGGGATGAATGATGTCCGAAGAATTCACAGGTCACCGTCTTATGTAGGTCCAAAGTTACTGTATTGGTAGTTGCCGCTTTATTTATGCGGGCCTTCTGCTACATTCTAACCTACCAGTTGGTTATTAGATACGAGTACAAGCTTTGGCCGCAAGTGGCAGGGATTCCTACGTAACTTTAGACATATACATCTAACAGGCGAAGATGCTCAGCTTCCCGTAGGTCGCCCTGCATAGCATCTACCCCCGAAAGATAGCGTGCGTAGATGTTATGGAGCAATAGCTCCCGAATCAAATGACGATCCAGTCACCATTGTCCCGCAACCATATATAACATCACTAGGACAAGTTTACAGTTCACGAAAGCAATATTTAGAAAGCGCTATATCATTTATGGTGGGGAGAAAGAGATGGATATCCATCACCAGTGTCCTTCCTGTGAGGGCGTGGTGGGTTCTAAGACGTCACCCAGACACTACAATGAATTGGATGGAGATCCGCATCTCATCCATCATTGGGTGCTGCGGAATTAACGTTTTACCTGTCATTAGGTTTAAGTTCCAGAATGTCCAGAGATGCACTGCAGGCCGGTGTCACAATTTAATTAATTTCTTTTCACAGTGCTTCCTACATTGGCAGGGGAGTCTAACCAACTAGTATCCGAAGATACATGGGGATGTGTGTGTAAATCGGCACTTTAGTTATCACCGCTCAGAAACCTCCGATAGTTTCCCAGAGTTGGATCCTGCCAACGCGTCGATGGGGAATCCAGACAATTATTAACCCTTGCGGCTGGTGGCTCATGGAAAGAGACAATAACTCGATATTAATAAGAGGCCCTAAGGTAACTGGCCAATTTTACACAATTGCTACATTTCCACTACAACTGGCAAAGAGGCGTAAACTATGCGTCTCTTGAGGAGAAATTGTCCCTAACCACTAAACCTATCCTATTGAGCTAGAATAGCCAGGTTTAGTCGGTAACATGTCATGCTCGAGCAATTAGAGCCTGATCAGCGACCTGTTGCTGTATAGTATTACCTAGCGTACTGCATCCTAGAGGTTTTTTAATAAATAAACAAAACATTAACTAGGATGGCTACTTGCCATATACACAACTAACTAATACAATGCTAATGATATATCACAGGTCATAAGACCTTACGGTGCTGTTAGTTGAGAGCACCCACAGGAAATAAAGATAATATATACAGTATGAAACAGAAAGTATAAAAATGTGGTCTTAGGACCAGTACGGTACCTATTAGTCATCAGTGCCTATTACGGAAATAATTAAATGCACAATAGTATAGTAACTTAAGTAAATATTGGTCATCGGTACAGTAAGAGTTCATGGGTCACTGAAATTGAGGCGCTAATATCAAATAGCGCGAGATGGCCCGATCTTGGATGAAGAGAAGATCTCCACAAGCAGGTTTTCGCAGGCAGGTTTCCACAGGCAGTCTATTGATGTGGCACATTCTCAGGACAGTGAAGAAGAACGGATATAAGATGCCCGCTAGATAGACATTTTAGCTGATACAGGATTAAAACAGTTGTTGTAAAGTTTCTGTCCGGCGATGGTAGTTTGAAAGTTGAAAGTTGCCCGTTAGCAGAGAGGGCTACTATTATGAATAATTATGCATGTACAATAACTGGGTACACGGTGCAGGATACGTCGCATAGCTCTTGCGGCGCACCGAGCAACGTCCCACCAGACTGCGGTCTAAAAGTTAATTATCACAAGCGACATGCAGCCCGGAAGTTTGAATCCACTTTTCAGCATGGTCGGAAGATCCGGTGAGTTATCCACTAAGAATCTCCATCAGCTCTACATTCTGTAGAATCACATTGGGCCCGCAAGGCCCATCTGCAGGAAAGCTCCCTTAGGAAAGTCCGGAGACGGGAGTTCTTACTTTAATTTATTTTTGCTCCCAGATGGCCGTTCGGTAGCATCCAAAATTGTTGTATCATGGAAAGTCGAAGACTGCCCACTGGCGCAGGAGAACTCAACTCCGAGAGGCACTGCAGTAATGATGGAATCACCGTTGGTTAGCAGTTGTCCCGCGTCTAGCACTGCGCTGGTCCAGCAGTCTTCCTGACGGGTCGGCTTCCACGCCGATGATGCTCTCGATCTTCGATTTTTCGTCCCTTTTATACTACTTGTGACGTCAGAGGCAGGCACTCCCAATCAGTGGGCGAGCAGTAGCCAATTAGCGTGCAGCCAGAAGTGGTGACGTGGCTATCACGTGGACGGCACATTCCCCATTCAGTTAATGCATACATGCGATTATGACGTCAAAAGCAATATTTTGAAAATAATTTAACAGGAGTTTTAATGATAACTCTGCCATTTCTGGTCTGATTTTAATCAAATAAACAGTTCTGAAATCCTCATTTCATTTTGGTCATTCAAAAATGACGAGAACGGTGTGATTTAATTAAATCACGCGTACCAACTAATTACACTATAAGCACACACTCTCTCCCAATCCTGACACATGTTGCCAGTGAAGCTCTGACACGTGCACATGCATGCTACACGTTCTTACTTAGCCGTTTTTAACGAAAACCTCTCTCATAGGGCTTATACACGCATACTATCCTACTCAGGGGGGCAGGGCGAGCTTGGAGTGAATCCGGAATGGCCGACCATCTGGTCAATCCGTGCTACACATGATACATCGCATAGCTTTTGCGGTGTACCAGGCAGAGTCCCACCAGACGGTGGCCTAAAAGTTAATTAATCACACGACATGCTGCACAGAAGTTTGATACCACTTTTCAGTGTGGTCCGGAAGATCTGACGAGTTATCCACCAAGAATCACCACTTGTTCTACATGCTATAGAGATTACATCTGGCCACGAGGGCCATCCGCAGGAAGGTTCCTCCAAGAGGACAACAAGTGTTGTAGTGAGGAAGTCTCTTCTATTTATTTAGTTGCCCCCGGATGGCTGTCCGAGGGCTTACAAAAATTTAGTGATGCGGATGTCGATTACTGACCGGCGCAGGAGAACTGAATTCCGAAGGCACTGCTGCGGTGTAGGGTACCACAGTCAGCAAGCAGTTTCCCACGTCTAGCACTGCACTGGTCCAACCACCTACCACTCACTGCCGAAGTGTGGTCTAGATTCTTGATGTTTCGCTCCTTTTATACTACTTGTGACGTCAGAGACAGGACGCCCAGCCAATCAGTTGGCGATCTGTAGCCAATCAGCGTGCAGCCAGAGAGGGCGACAATGCTATCACGTGATAAGCACATTTCCCATTCATTTAATACATACACGCGATTAGGACGTCCCAGTAATATTTTGAATATAATTTAAATGAGCCATTTAAGGATAACTCGGCCATTTCCGATCCGATTTTAAAAAGGTAAACAGTTTTGAAATCCTCGTCTCATTCTGGTCCTGATGCGTCCCAAGAACGGCGAGAATGGAGTAATTTCAAGAAATCACGTGTACCAACTCGGTACACTATAAGTACGCATTCTCTCCCAACGCTGATACGTGTTGTCAGGGAAGCTCTGACGCGCGGACTTTTATAGAAATCCTCTCTCTTATGGCTTTATACATGCGCGCTATCCTACCCAGGGGAGCGTTCTCGGTGTTTGAGAAAAAGTGTAATGTGTTCGGACAATTTCCAGTTTGGCTCGCATGTCCACATTTAATGACTGAATTTTTTACCCCAAAGCAAGTCCGGTTAGAACGTTCCAGTAAAGTTGAAACTTCCTCGCCTGTAGATATAGTGGTTCATTAAAACAGATGGTGTCAATGGCGTCGTGCAAGAGGTACCAGGGGAGTCCCGACGCCACACACACCCCACCCCACACTCAACCACCCCGCCACAAAAATAAATGTTGTCAATAAATTTTGTGCATACTAGATAAGTTCTTTAATTACTCAGAATCTAGGTAATTGCTTCACCTGAGTCTTGGAGCATCGATATCCAAAACCCCTCCGTTGAACACATTGGCGAGAGTATGTATTGTAACGTGCTCGAGTTAATGTGGGGAGTATGTGATACGAAACACATTTGATTTCGCACACTTACTTGCGGACAAGGACAAGAATTCTGCCTACGACTTCACGCAAGTACTTAATATATGTCATTTGATTGCGGATTGTGAAATGGCATTTATATCGGGCTCCTTCCCCGGGCAATGGGTGCAGGTGTTTAAAGTTGAAATTTTGTGAAGATATGAGTATTTGCCATGGCGCGCCATCAACTGTGTTCTAGTCGTTTACAAATATGACCTTATTAAAATGTATGTATTGCTGACGTATTGATTTTCTAAACTTTGCCAACTATTTTTCAGGGAAAAAATGCGCAAAACGTGATAATTTTGTAAGCAATTGTATGTCGATAGTTATGTTCAGAAAGACAGGAAATGGTGTCTGAGATAAATCCGGGATGGTGTCCTAATCGAATCGCCTTTAGTGGGATCTAAGTACACATCCTATATGTGATTGGTACTCAGATACCACCTGCCTTTAGTACTCACTTATTGGTTGTCCATTAGGTCGTTACCGCAGACAGGCCTGAATGAAGATATATAGTACTAGCACATGGTCATAGATGAGTATGGTAAACCAACATACAAAACACTGCGATGTGCGCATGACTAATGACGTCTATGCATATTAATGATAGATGTGATCATAAATAAATTAACATAACAATGGTATGCCTCATTCATAGGTCATTGCACATGCACATATTGGGGGTTTTCCTGAGGTTTCCATCCTTGCGTTACGTAGGGAAAACATTTCAAAACGGTTTGCTAATCTGCAAACTATTGAAAATTTGCTGTTTTCGCAATAATTACATCATATAATATACAATGCTACAATGTATTGTGCACAGAAAAGGTTGACAGATACGCGATGTAATGTGACAAGTTGTGTAATTCCGTTTAGGATGCATTCAAAATATTTCGGCTTCCCAAGGAACCTTCCAGTTTATCCATCCATGATATGACGTCATAATCAACTACGTGACGTGTAAGATAATCAATGACGTCATGAATGACGTAGATATTATGTGCGTCACGAACGCATAATTGGTGCCGGACTAAGTGTATGTCTTTACCATTTAATAAAGATGTTGAATATTTTGAAACTATTTTTTTAGATGAGGGTTCTTTTTTAATTAATTTGGCCCAGTCAAATTGGTTTCAAAATATTCAACAGCTTACCTGTATAGTTTTCTGGAAATTGGTCGTGAGTGGGTTCAGGGATCGATCCGAACACGAGTGAGCGAAAGGTCCATTGAGGTTATGGTTTGTGCTGTCAAAAACGGTAAATGTTTAGCAAGCTTGAGGTGGGGGACTAAGTTATTGAACGGTCTGGGAGTGTGTCTGGGGGACTCCCCTTGTAAAATTTTTAATTTTTGAGACTGAGAAGTCATTTAAAGCCATTTTTATAATAAATTTACCAACTTGTTCAAATATGTACTTAAATTTAGAATTTGACAAATTTTACACCACCAGCTGAATATTGATAAGTCATGTGAAGTTGTTCCCATTCATTTCCTAGAGGATTTTCACCCAAAGAAATTGACTAATCAAAATTCTGGATTTTAGTTCTGGAGCAACGCCCCATAGAATAATTTCAGCAAAATTTGGTTGAAATCCATCAAGCCGTTAATGAGATGCCGTTTGACAAATTTCGATAAGTTTTTCATAGAATCCCAGATTTTCACCCAACAAATTGACCAATCAAAAATTGAAATTCGCCAACCGGCTAAGTATACATATGCGTTTTGACTATCATTTTCTAGTTAATTTTTCATAAAATCTCAGATTTTCATTCAAATATTTGTTCCATCAATATTTTGAACAGAATCTCTGAAAGGTGCTAAAATACTATCCTTCCAGCCCGATTTGGTCGTTATCGCTAAGGAGGAGATGCGATTTGACGGATGGAGGATGGATGACAGACGGACAATGGATGGAGGATGGATGGTCGCCATGGCATAAGCGTACTTGACATTTCGGCCCATGTCAGGTACCAATAACTTAGGAGTAAATACTTCAGAGATTGGTCACTTAACAAATCTCTAAATCAGAGTAACTAACTCTGCATCAGAGACCTTAAACAAATCAGTCACAAAACTGTCCGGAGTATAAACAGCCTTGATTTTAGCAAGTCTGGTTTATAGCCGCTTCAGAGTATAATGACTTAACAAGGTAGCCAGCTATTGGTTATGGCTCAGCTTCAGAAACTCATGACAAGTCTCTCCAGTCCGGTTATAAATGTAGTCCGTTCCTTTTATATGTAGTAGGCCTAATATCGTCATCGTCTATTTCATATTTCATTAATTATCGCTGTATATACTGCCAGATAATTACAATAAACAAACAATTCGGTAGTTAGCTCGCATACGGCAATAGAACAATAAACATAACAATCAGTTGTACTGGACTTAGAAAGCGGTATCGTGTTCTATAACTGCTCACGTCCGCTCTCTGCGGGGTCCTTCCTGATTCTACGAATGTGACTCCAAAATTGTGTTCATTCCGTTTGGTTTTTTGTCCTTAGTTCTACTTTGTCGGCGGTACATACATATAGCTCACTAGTGCCAAACCAAACCTATGAGGTACTTCAAGGAACTTGGTTCTGCTCTACAACAGAGAAAGCTTCAAGTGGTCTCTACCTGGACAAGGGCTTCAACTTGACAGTTCGGCCAAAGATCAATCTTCTATGAATCTAGATTTTTGCCAAAACAGAACTCGCCATTGAACGCTAGAAATAAGCTTTAGCCAACCGGCGTTACAGGGTGTCGACTTTGGGTATCTCATGGGCAGACAATGGGCATTGGCAGGTTCTCGCACTGGTATAAGGACGTCACATTCTTCACCACAGGTCTGGCGTAGACCAGTACGCATGTGCACAGTCAACTGGAACCGGTTTGGCAAGTAATCGATCCCCTTATGTGATGTTACTGTGATACAGACTTATTAGACTTGACACGCTGCCAGAACTAGTGTGTGTCTTCTCTCTTAATGAAAAACTCGGTACTTCATAAGGATCTAGGACACGTGATTCCCATTGTATATGTGTGTGTGTTTTGGGACAAGAACCAGCATTCCGACACAGTGACACCAGAAACACATCACATGAAATAGAATGGATGCTCCATCTGAGGGCTATGCCCACTACAGAAAACAGTCTCATCATCTTTGAACATAGTCGTTTCGGACCAGGGTGGGGGGGGGGGGGACTAAGGATCAGTATGCAGGCAGTACTTTAGAAGTCTTTAAGAAAATGGATTTTATGAGTCCAGGAAGGAGTTATTACATGCACCACTGAAGACATACTGAATGGCTGCCCGGGTAGAATGGCCACCAATGATGGCGCCCACAAATCGTTCCATGAATGATATCAGATCGGAACAAGCCATTGATACAAATGGACAAAGCCCTGAGATCGTGTGCTACTCGCCACCAACAACTTTCAGTCAAATTGTTTTCAAAACATTCAGCAGGTCCAGAGTTAACCCCTATGGAAAATGAAGTCTGCAAAAATTTCGCATTAATGACCTCGAAGGCTAATAAATGTATGGCTTAAGAACACCGGGGTAATTGTTAGTAGCTACTCGCAATTCATACAATCCCGCCCGACCGCCCATCTGTCTCTGACTGTCTGTCTGAAGATATTTTACATTTCTTACAAATCCACCGACGTCACACCGATAGCAGCTTTAGGGGACGATCCATGGCCTGTGTATAGTATGGGTGAAGAGTAAAGGGACACATAGCCGGGAGGGATGCCACCACGCCTTCAGTCGGGATTGGGGGTCGATGCCGCACATGCAGTCATATACCCACCACACCCAATCCCACCCCAGCATACACGCACCACACCAACTTCTATGATGCTTTTTTCGCCATACGAAAACGCGGTAAAAATAAATAACAGAAATAAACTCGTGTTACCACTTTTCTTGATGGGTAAGCCCATCATGTATGTATACTAGCTTTAGAGTGTGTCCTCCCCATTTCTGGAGGTAATATCAGTCGAAAACTAACCTACTATCCAGGGACATTGATACCGCCTCCGCTCCACCACCAACCCCACCCCACCTAGATCTGTCACCGAGGTTGAAAGATGAATGGGAATATGGGCATGAGGTAAATATAATATCTACACAAGCACACACTGACACATACTCGCGGTCACAAGCCAGTACGTACTGACAAACAATTCACCTTTCCAGAGTATCCGTTTATCATTTGATGTCATATGACGTCATAATCAGCTAAGCGGCCTGTAGGATGACGTCATAGTCAGCACGTCATAAATGATTTTATTTGACATGTATTTAACTCTTAATGGTCCGACACGTTGGACGAATGTATATCTCTACTATTTAATACATATGCTGTTGAATATTTTGAAACTAATTTGACTGGGCGTTGTTGCTGCCATAGGCAGCGACAGCACCCAGTCAAATTAGTTTCAAAATATTCAACAGCTTACCTGCATAGTTTTCTAAAAATTGATAGTCAGGGAGTTCAGAGATCGATCGATCCCAACACGAGCGAGGTGTGGGTGCAGCTTAGCTAGAGATGGGCGTGGCATAGCTAAAAATTTCCATTACTCACCTGATATGGTTAAAATAAATATAGACACTAAAACCCCTACATTTAAACATTTGATTGCATCCATCTTCAAGCTAGAAACTACACGCTGAACTAAGACTGAAATGTTTAAAATATAACGTCTAAAACACTATTTTAATTTTAAAAACGACAAGTATGTTATTATTATAAATTGAACGTTATTATATCGATTGAAATTCGGGCATTTTAGTACTGTTCTCCTGGGATACGATGGTAATAGCAAAACGTATATATGCAAGTAATCAATAACAGAATTGCTAGTATGCCCCTAAAAAGGTCTGAAAATTAACCCTTTAACCATTTACATTCTCGTGTAAGCCTATTAATTTCAAGATAAATATACAACAAAGTTGTTGAATATTTTGGAACTAATTTGACTGCAACCTGTTGTTGCCGTTGTTGAATATTTTTGGAACTAATTTGACTGGAACCTGTGGCTGAAACTAACAGTTCCCAGTCAAAGTAGTTTCAAAATATTCAACATAATATTCCAGAGATAATGTCTGGGGGTTTTATCTGTTCCGGTCAAAGCAGTTAAACCTGTAAGCGGAACACGGTGAAATTACATGGATTCCATAGAGCCTGGCATAAAACCCAAAAAAATGATTTAACGTTTTTCTTAACAGGCAGTAGCAACTTTCAGCCAAATTATCTCAAAATTTAAAGTCAACGGTATTATAAGTTACGGACGAAGTAATTATTGATCATAATATTTAGGATGAAAAGGGTTTAATTAATTTCACTAAGTACACCGGAGGTAAGATGAACTAAAATATCCGTGTTACTGGCGCGATTTGTAGGTCGGCTAAACTACGCTGAAATAAATGAATGTCTGCGGGTAAGAGAAAATGAGGTGTAAGCCGTCAGAGCTGTGATTTGCATAAGAATAGAATTGGTTCACGTTCATTTCACAGTTTGGTAGTCTGGTAGTATCTTCTCCACCATACCAAATATGTTAATAGACGCACAAACATAAAAATGCATAAATTAGGCATATGTTTTATAGCCAATTACCCTCACCATCCCCGTAATGGGAAGAGAGCATTGCATTTGGCGTACGTACGTATGTGCGTACGCGTTCGTTTGAGGTACACTTCAAACGTGCTTGCAATCGATAAAAAAATATTCCTAGTCATTTACAACATCAACAAGAGCAATCAGTTATTGCATACCATCGCTTTTCAGTATTGGTCACATTGCACAAGCAAGTGTTTTCCTAGTATTTTTGGGTCGTAATCAGAGTTATTTCTAACCCTTGTCAAACAAGAAACTGTGCTCGACATCCTCGACGACGCGATCTTCCCTGGAGCTTACCATAGCTACGTGGAATGTACGTGATCTGAATGCAATGAGGCAAACCGTAGGTGCAGACTGTGAACACAATAACATCGATATTACATGCATTCATCCATATTACATGCATTGGACCATGACGTTAGTTTTGGATACGTCAGTGATCGCGTTGCATTCATCGGCCTGGCTATACCTACGCGAAATCACACCACCACTAAGTGGCACATTGTCAATGCATACGACCCAACTACGGAAAAAGCCAAAGAGAACCCAGCATTATTAGATTCCTTCTAGGCAGAACTGAGCTCAGCCATTACAATCCCAGCTAGATGGCAACTGTTCATGTGTGGCGATTTCAACTCCAAGCTGGGTAAACTCGGAATTGCGGACAAAAGTTCAGGGCTTGGCTTATGCATGGGATCGTATGGAGAGGAGACACGCAGAAGCAATGGAGATGCACTGATAGCATTCCATAGGTACAATGGCCTATTTGAAACAAATATAGCTTTTAAACATCCATTCCGTTACCAGACTGCATGGACTGGACACATTGCTGATCGCAAAGTCCCAAAAGGTTCTAAGGTTACAACAGCTGTCTTCAATCAGATGGACTTCATACTATGCAAGACAGAAGCAAAACCCCTACTTCAGAATACTCGTTCATATGGAGGCACAGACCTCAATTCTGACCATAAGCCAGTCATTACACGCCTTCAGATGAACGATCGCTACCTAATGTATAAACGTCATAGCAGGCAAGAGGGTAGAGTCACCTACAACCTACCCAAGCTCATCAGCGACACTGACACTCAAATGTCATACAAAAAGGCTCTCGGGGAGCAGATAGCATATCTATCAAACCATGTTCCCCTTGCACCAAGCACCATCACATACAAGGATAACCACAATCTCCAACCATCGCCGACGTTCGCCAAAAATCCATCTCGCCAAAACTGGACATATCTCCCACATTTGTCAGTTCGACGTATTCAACAATAAACACGAGTCACCAAAAATCATGTGCGTCGAGTCGCCCAAACACGATCGTCGAGTCGCCCAACCTGTTCGTCGAGTCGCCTAAACATGTTCATCAACTTGCCCAAACTGATTCGTCGACCCGCCAGAACACAATTCATTGACCTGCCCAAACTCGATTCATCGACCGCCCAAACTCGATTCACTGACCTGGCCAAAATTATTCGTCGGGTCGCCCAACCGTGTTTGTCGAGTTGCCCAACCCTTGTTCATTAAAACACCGAAATTCATCAACAGTCGTCAATTCACCCAACTTCGCAAAGTTACAGCAGATGGTATATGACAACGATGAAAGCAGCATTATCATCAATCCCCGCTAACAATGGACATCCTACACATTGGACACGACGTCCATCTTATAGGCTTACGGTAATCGGTGAAACGAAACGAAATGAAATGAAACAAAATTGCCATAATATGTATAATAATGATTTATCTGATTTCCACCATTGACCAACCATTAAAACCATTATTGATGTTAACTCTCTCCAGGTAAATAACTATGATCAGGGATACACATGCACCACTGATCCTGTGATCATGTAGGCCTTAGGATCAGTAACAGATAACTCATTTATTAAATTCAGATTGATCCATTTGGATCACTTGGGTTTCACAAGCAGTAAATCCAAATATATAAAAAGTACTTACATCTACTGCTTAATTTATCAAATACCTGTAAGCGGTAGCTGGTGCAATCTGTGAACGTTTATTGTTGAAATTAAAGCTGCTGTTAGTTACTATTGTGATTATGAGCAATTGGAGTCGGGTACCAGCTTAGTCTATAAGTATCTAAGATGAAAACCTCATCACGCCCAAAGAAACGGGTACTACACATGAATTAAGTAGTGTGTGTTTTTGTGGCCATAGGGTAATGGTTGATTTGGGAATAATAATGACGAAGTTTGCGTCCCTGCCTTCCTATTTATACCTGTTTTTTTCTTTATGGATGCCCAAAAGGTGGCGTGATGAATTAAAACAAAATTATTGGCATAATAACTAGTGGCCTTATTACACATGGAGTATCCTGACAATCACCTGGGTGTGGTGTCCTTCCGTCATGTGACGTCACCGAATCGTATAAAAGGCAGGAATTTCGCTCAAAAGACTCAATCTTCCCAAGCAAGCCGGACATCAGGGAAGATCATAAGCATTAGACTACTTTAGTGTCCAAAACCAAATTCAGTTAATTTTTCTTCTTATAGTATTGAAGTCTTACTAAGTATCAAGTTTTAAAGCCAGCGATCCTCCCAAAAGTTAGATTAGGAGTACGGTATGTCTCTGGCTAGTGATTTAGCTATGCCATCTACATCGGATGATGAACCTGACACAGCGCCACCCAGCATCTGTAGAATCGCATGTAATTGGGGCCAGCCAGAGGGAAATCCTCCCTGCTTAAAAACCTTTGCCAGAAAAGTGGAGATGTGTCACTATGTGGATAGGGACCATCTATTGCAACGTAGTTTCTGTCCAAACTGCCATGTTCTGTTTGCCGCTCGACGATTTGGTATGACCCGTGCATACAAAACTGGCCACAATGTTTCGGTAGTAGTGTTGGTCAGAAGGGAAGAGACAATCGACTGGAAGACATCAGATCCAGACATCAGAAAGGCCACAACCGCTCAGAAACCCTATAGTGGTGTGAACAGACATATAACCCACATGCCTCCGTCCATTGTCGTCATACCCAAAGTAACATCGAATCGGTTTGTTATCACCGCCCAGAAACGTCGTCACGCGACATCAGCTACAACACCTAATCCAGCCTTCGTTAGGACGTCCAGCATCAGCCACACCACGCCCACCGTCAGTAAGAGCTTCAGCACGACCACCACCCACATTCGCCTCAGCCGAACACCCATTAGCACAGTCAGCATCATGCCCATCATCAGCAGCACTCAAATCACCAGCACGCCACGCACCAGCAGTATCCTCATGATGACTGCTCAGTCGGCGATGCGAACCAGCGAATCTACCAGTGGAGAACAGGAAACAAACATCCGCGTGGATTATTATGGTCACATAGTGTGCAATCGATCTACACAGACGTAATTAAGTTAATATATGAACTGAAGACAAGTGATAGTTTAATCAATCTAGTCTTTTATATTTATTAACATACTTTTCTTTTATTAGTTTTATAAAATTGAAACACTTGTCGCCTTTCCGAGATGTATTAAATACATACTCATTGTATGACTACGCCGTAGTATATATATACACCTGTGCAAAAGTTAAGCACCACCCTATTTTTACACACATGCGAGGGTATATTCATGTGCTATGAAGAAAGCAATAGCATAAACATTTATGTACCCATCCATCTTAGTGCAAGAGGTAATAATGCAACTAGAGGAATGCTGATTATGATGGTGGGGAAACACTGTATGTTTTTGTTTGAACTTGAAAACGAGGCCTGAATATGGTTACGTTGACACAACTGACAACTATTGCCCTACAGTTGACACACGTGGCTAGATTGTCATTAATGGTGTCTGAAAACGAAGTTTAACATCTGTGCACGAGTTTGAGACTGTCATTATTAATACCGGGTATATCCACCTTGTGCCTGGATGACGGCCTGGACACGACGTCTCATGCTGGTCACCAACCGACTGATACGCCATTGTGGTATTCGTTGCCATTCAAGATGGAGTGCGTCTGTTAATTCCTGTAGGTTCTGCACAGGAGGATCCCTCCTTCTCACCATGTTTCCCAGAATGTCCCAGATATGCTCAATAGGGTTCATGTCAGGGCTCCTTGCTGGCCATGGTAGGGTTTCGATGGCATTCTGGCGGAGGTATTCATGCACAGCTCTAGCACGATGTGGTCGGGCGTTGTCATCCATGAATATAGGGTGGGTTCCAGGTGCATGATTTACAAAATGAGGGACCACAACTCTATCCAGTATGGAATCTTGATATCTTTGTCCATTTAGTGTTCCAGGTACAGTCAACAGATCCAGCTTACAATCAAATGAGATGCACCCCCATATCATAACGGAACCTCCAACAAATGGAACTTCTTCCATGATGTTACGTTGGTCGTACGCCGTGCGTCTGGACCTCCATACACGAGTTCGACCATCTGTGGCATGAAGCAGGAACAGTCTTTCATCGGACCAGTGTACCCGTCTCCAGGATCTCATGTTCCAGTGTCTTCTTTCGTTGCACCACCTCAGACGCTCCTCTTTGTGGTGTGCAGTGAGGAGAGGACGTCTGACAGGTCTCCTAGCCTTCATGCCAGCACCATACAGTCTCCTTTTGACGGTAGACATTGACACTCTATTGCGCGTTTCCCATTGCTGGCTGAGCACTCTGCTGTTGGTGAATGGAGATCTCCTAACAAGGCGTACTAGGGCTCGATCATCACAGGCAGTAGTCTTCTTCGGTCTTCCGGATCTAGGCCTGTCCTTCACCTCGTTAGTTTGCCCATGTTTTGCAATCAAACGACTGATTACAGTATGGTTAATGTTCAGCTGTCTGCCAATCTCTCTGCATGACATACCAGTGGTATGCATGCCTATGATTTGCCATTTCACACGATCACTTAACCTTCGTCTTGCCATAGCGGTTCACAATCAAGAGCTAATTCTCTCTGTACAAATAAACCACGGTCATGAACACAAAATTCCTAATCTTGTCGCCTAAATCTGTATGTAATGTTCTACACCTCAAACGGGACTTTTACATAACTGAACACGTGTGCTGTTTCCCGCCACGCACGGACATCAAGCGGCGTGAAGTCATGCATGCATGTGCATTTCGTACTTGGAATTATGTCAGCTAACGCGGGGACAAAAAGTATGGCAGCCTAGTTGTACCATCATGTTTCTACGTTCTATTGTTTTTGCTGGTGCTTAACTTTTGCACAGGTGTATATAATAGAATGTTTTAAAATAATAAGCAAATATATATATATATATATATATATATATATATAGATATATATATATATATATATATATATATATATATATATATATATACACCTGTGCAAAAGTTAAGCACCAGCAAAAACAATAGAATGTAGAAACATGATGGTACAACTAGGCTGCCATAGTTTTTTTCCCCGCGTTAGCTGACATAATTCCAAGTACGAAATGCACATGCATGCATGACTTCACGCCGCTTGATGTCCGTGCGTGGCGGGAAACAGCACACGTGTTCAGTTATGTAAAAGTCCAGTTTGAGGTGTAGAACATTACATACAGATTTAGGCGACAAGATTAGGAATTTTGTGTTCATGACCGTGGTTTATTTGTACAGAGAGAATTAGCTCTTGATTGTGAACCGCTATGGCAAGACGAAGGTTAAGTGATCGTGTGAAATGGCAAATCATAGGCATGCATACCACTGGTATGTCATGCAGAGAGATTGGCAGACAGCTGAACATTAACCATACTGTAATCAGTCGTTTGATTGCAAAACATGGGCAAGCTAACGAGGTGAAGGACAGGCCTAGATCTGGAAGACCGAAGAAGACTACTGCCCATGATGATCGAGCCCTAGTACGCCTTGTTAGGAGATCTCCATTCACCAACAGCAGAGTGCTCAGCCAGCAATGGGAAACGCGCAATAGAGTGTCAATGTATACCGTCAAAAGGAGACTGTATGCTGCTGGCATGAAAGCTAGGAGACCTGTCAGACGTCCTCTCCTCACTGCACACCACAAAGAGGAGCGTCTGAGGTGGTGCAACGAAAGAAGACACTGGAACATGAGATCCTGGAGACGGGTACACTGGTCCGATGAAAGTCGGTTCCTGCTTCATGCCACAGATGGTCGAACTCGTGTATGGAGGTCCAGACGCACGGCGTACGACCAACGTAACATCATGGAAGAAGTTCCATTTGGGTGGAGGTTCCGTTATGATATGGGGGTGCATCTCATTTGATAGTAAGCTGGATCTGTTGACTGCACCTGGAACACTAAATGCACAAAGATATCAAGATTCCATACTGGATAGAGTTGTGGTCCCTCATTTTGTAAATCATGCACCTGGAACCCACCCTATATTCATGGATGACAACGCCCGACCACATCGTGCTAGAGCTGTGCATGAATACCTCCGCCAGAATGCCATCGAAACCCTACCATGGCCAGCAAGGAGCCCTGACATGAACCCTATTGAGCATATCTGGGACATTCTGGGAAACATGGTGAGAAGGAGGGATCCTCCTGTGCAGAACCTACAGGAATTAACAGACGCACTCCATCTTGAATGGCAACGAATACCACAATGGCGTATCAGTCGGTTGGTGACCAGCATGAGACGTCGTGTCCAGGCCGTCATCCAGGCACAAGGTGGATATACCCGGTATTAATAATGACAGTCTCAAACTCGTGCACAGATGTTAAACTTCGTTTTCAGACACCATTAATGACAATCTAGCCACGTGTGTCAACTGTAGGGCAATAGTTGTCAGTTGTGTCAACGTAACCATATTCATGCCTCGTTTTCAAGTTCAAACAAAAACATACAGTGTTTCCCCACCATCATAATCAGCATTCCTCTAGTTGCATTATTACCTCTTGCACTAAGATGGATGGGTACATAAATGTTTATGCTATTGCTTTCTTCATAGCACATGAATATACCCTCGCATGTGCGTAAAAATAGGGTGGTGCTTAACTTTTGCACAGGTGTATATATATATATATATATATATATATATATATATATATATATATATATATATATATATATATATATATATATATATATATATATATATATATATATATATATATATATATATATACGACCTCCTTAATTGTCTGGTATTCCCCTCTGTCGGTTTGGTTAGCACTGACCCAGGAAATCGCAGAGGTTTCCTGATGGTGGAAATCAAGGCAATATTTCACAGGCACGCCCCATGTTCCTGCTGTGGTTCTTATTAGATAGTCTTTCAGCCATAAATAGGATTTACTGTGCAAACATAATTATAGTAGGTACATCCTAGCAGTGCACTTCATGGGCAACTTTACATAACCCTAAATGTAGCTAAGCGTTAGCTCCAGGGAGCGAATCTCATATGGCTCACTCTCGTCTTGCTTGGTGACGACTAAGAACATGGTTCGCAGACTAGTTCAATGGTGACTGGGAGATGCCCAATACGCTCTCCACGTATGCCTTCCAGGAAGGTCGCCTATATCTGATACACGCTTCCTCAGCTGTCGCCATAACTAGATACATCAGTTTCTTATGCTTTTGTGTGTTATTTGTTCATGTTTTGTTATATGTGGTAGTGCTGACACGTGGAGTGGGAGCTGCTCATTGGCTTCCTGGACCCATGGCCTGGCAACACTGTACGCATCATCGGCCTGAGGGAGGGGTCCAATGGGTACATGCCAAGAAAGCCTACCCGGGCTAATCCACCAGGAAGACAACCTGTTTCTATTGTTACGTAGACAATATGTCGTTTGAGGCAATAAATCCCTATGTGTCTGGACCAAACAACTAAAGGTTGACTTAGCTCCTCTGGAAGGTCCGCCAAAATAATGCGGCAATGACTAAATCAGTATCTTGCATAAGAGGTGATAGGATCGGATTCTGTTGAAGCCAGCACCCCGCCTCCACCTAATACAGCATGCATCCCTTAGAAACTATATAACACTAGGATAATATAATATACATTATGCATTGGTCTGAATGGGCAGAATGGCTTCGGCCACGCTCCCTCCTCCGCTTCGGCATTGTATGCATTTTCCTGTGATGGAGGCCTGTGCGAGGCATTTTCCTCTCACAAAACCAGTTTATTGGCCGGTGTGAGGCATTAATTTATATTAAATTAATTAGCCGCGTTTGGGTGTCTTCCTTGCAGAGGTACCTCTTGTATAATTAAGGATAGCATAGGTATCTTCAGCGAGATGTAACTACAGTTAGTCCATTACGTCTCATTTATATTGTACCTTGCTGATGATCTAATATTGTCGGCAGTATAAACCTTCTCATATGCTGGTCCTTAGCTCGCCGGCATTATGTCTTAGGATGTCTTAGGATGTTGTTGTGGACTTAGGCTTGTTCAGCCTGTATGTCCGCCTCTTCATTTCCTCTGACTTATACGTGACTTCCAGCCATTTTATAGTCCGCAGTAAAGTTGTACTTAATTTCCTGATCTTGCCAGAATCGATCCAGTCCTAGCTCAAATTTAAACACTGAATCTATGTTTACTAATGCATTGGGCAGGCTGTTCCATACATTGTTGAATCAGCTTGTAAATGAATGTCAGTTTGGCCCTTTCCTTTCGTACCCTCAGGCTATGGCCTCTTGTGTAGCTGCTTTCTATTACCTCAAACAAGTTGTCTGTCACCTCCGTGTCATACGTCATTCAGGATTTTGGAAACTTCAATCATGTCACCTCTCAGTCGTCTATATTTGAGTGTTGGCAAGCCAAGTTTCCTTAGTCTGGCTGGGTAATAGAACTCTTTCAGAGTGGGGACAATCTTTGTTGCCTCCTCCAATACATTTTCAACCGCCAGGCTTTCCGTCTTACTCTGTGGTCCACACACACACTGACTGCATAGTCAAGATGTGGCCTCACCAATGATTTGAACATGTAAGTGAATATTTCATCATCAAGATAAGTAAGCGTTCTTATTAACCCCATAATGTTGTTTGTTTTGATTACTTTCTCTTGCCTGTGTTCCTTAAATGATAGGTTGTTGTCGATGACCACACCCATATATTTTTCCTTATCCACAATCTCAAGTGTCACATTACATTACATTTGTCTGGATGAAACCTCAATAGCCATTTATCTGTCCAGTTCTGAAGAGCATCTAAATCTTTTTTGCATCTCCTCATCATCTGCACGCTTTATTTCTTTGTATATCTTGGTATCATCTGCAAAGAGATATGTTGCTGCCGTCACTATATCTAGTAAATCGTTTATGTAAAGGACGAACAATACCGGGCCCAATACACTACCCTGGGGACTGCCAATTGTCACAATCCTGCTTTCAGACGAAACTCCATTGACAACAAGTTTTTGTTGTCTGTTTCAAAAGAAGATTTCAATCCACGAGATTAGCTGTTGACTTATACCATAACTTCTTAGCTTTCCTAGTAAACGTTGGAGTGGAACGGTGTCAAAGGCTTTCATGAAGTCCATGTACACTGTAGGGCTGCGCGATATACCGATACCATATTTAAAACCGATATCCTGCACTGACGGTTTCATAACCGATTATAAAAAACAAATATCGAAAAACCGAATATGAACATATTTTCGGTTTTTCGTAACAGGATTGTTAAAAATAAAAGTTCCTAACGAGCATGAAAAGCGTAATGAATAATAATGGCCATACTTTCCATTAAGCTATGTTCGGGGCAACTAATAATTGAACGTGGCCCCAATAGCGCATATTGTGTAACTCCATGTAACTCGATGTACGCCGAGAGAAATCAAGCAGCGAATTAATTAAATAAATATCCATTCGTCTTTTCTCCGGTAGTCTCAGATAAATTTGCAATATAAAACACAATGCTAATGTGGGAATTAGTCATTAAAATTTGTATCGGGGAAAACATTTCTAAACAACGGCATCCATTTTATTTACGTCACCGGCTAATTAACATAGTGCAAAGTCGTCCCAACACTAAATCGCCCGAATGCATCAAAATCTCGCCAATAAATATAATGCTGAATACATTTTGCTGATTAGGATATAATTTTAAATAAAATTATTACTCAAACCGTTTTTAAAACGTTATCGTCTATACACAATATCATATTAACTTATGAAATTCGCGATCGCAATATTACAGCTAATATTTTCTTCAAGGCATGATATCGTCCTCGGGCCGAATTGGAAATGAAAGAAGAAAGGGAGATAATTACATCATAATTAATTACAATCGCGTGATTTACGTCTTTTCGCAACACGTTTTGCTGATTTATGATTAATTTTGACAAAATAAACGATGTTTATTTAACTGTGCGTAATATTTAGGCGGTCTAATTAATAATTTCACTCCCGCGTTGATGGATATTATAAGGTATATTAAGCTTTAAAGGCGTAAAACGTTACGAATGTATCAGGGCGTGAAAATACGTTCTGTTTTCGTGCTAATTTTTATCATTTACATTTTTTGTTTCATGTCCATAAAACCGATATTCGGTTAAAACCGATATGAAAAGTCATATCGAAACCGATATGGCTGTAAGCCAAACCGCGCAGCCCTAGTACACTGTATCTATCTTTCCGCCTTTATCCATAATACAGGTCCAGTCCTCCATCCCCTCAATAATTGTAAGGTAGTTGATCTTCCAGGCAGGAATCCAAATTGGGATTTACTAAGCAGTTTATTTCTGGTCATGAGGTCCATAATCTTCACTCTAACTAACTTCTCCATCAGCTTACATAAAACACTAGTCAAGCTAACCGGCCTGTAATTACCAAGTTTGGATTTATTTCCCTTTTTGAAAAGTGCCCTTACATGAGCTGTTTTCCATGTTTCTGGTACTACTCCCTCTACCAGTGATTTGTTGAAGATCAGTGTCAGAGGTTTACAGAGCACCTCTCTGAGCTCTTTGATTACATTTGGATGGGCTCCATCTTGGCCTGGTGCTTTGTTCTTCACAATCTCTTTCAATATTTTCACCACTTCCTCCGTTGTAAATCTTGCATCGTGGAAATCTTCACTCAATTTCTTAATTTCAAGCTCAGGTATGTCTGTATCTGGCTCTTTCGTGAACACATTTGTGAAGAAGTCAGCCAGGACATCCGCTTTCTCTTTATCTGTGCTAGCAGTCTTTATTCCCTCATTTCCAGCTACTTTTAGTTCTGCAATTCCTGTTTTAACTAGCCTTTTGGAATTGACATATACTGAGCCAAAAAAGTTTAGCAACAGTGAAGTTTGGTTTGTTGTATTAAAACTATCCATCCATTTATGACCAAATTTGCAGGCATGTTTCGTCAATGTAATGTCTCGCTGATCATGAAGAAATGCAAATCATCTCTTGCATTTCTCCGCCGCACACTTACTGCATGTGAAAATGCATTTTTCATGCACTGGCCCACATTGGCGTGTAGCGAAGGCAAAAATTCACCATATTGCAAAAGCAGATAACGAAAGTTAACAGAAAATGCTTAAAAGCTTACCCTACCGAACATGGGCCACCGCCCAGGACTAGCCCGAAAATCAGCGCCATGAAGCAATGGGAAGACTCGCTGCTGGGCAGAGCGTTCGCGCTGTAGCTTGACATTTTAATGTTCATGCCTCAACCATTTCCCGTCTCCGCCAATGTGAGCAGGAAACTGGACATGTTAATGACCGACCACGATCTGGCAGACCGAGAGCAACAACACCACGAGAAGACCGCTACTTAGTGACATCATCACGACGTCACAGGTTTGAGACTGCGCCGTGGCTGTCCCGTAATTTGCACACCGCTACAGGCACTGCAGTGCATGCACAAACTGTGCGAAACAGACTCCATGATGCTGGACTGCATGCCCGTCGTCCACTTGTTGCTGTTCCGCTTACAGAGTGTCCCATCGAGAATCAGTTTGCATGGGCAAGAACTCATCAGCGATGGCGTGCTCAACAATGGAGCCACGTTTTGTTCAGTGATGAGTCGAGGTTTTGTGTGGATGTGGCGGATGGTAGGCAATGGGATTGGCGACGTTTAGGAGAATGGTATGATGCAGCCAACATCATTCAGCACGAAAGATTCGGTGGCGGCAGTGTCATGGTGTGGGCTGGAATCCATGAAAATGGCAAAACAGATCTTATTGTGATTCGCGGAAATTTAACGGCTCAACATTACTGTGAAGAAGTTGTCGCCCCTGTTGTCATCCCTTTTATGCAGCATCATGCAGACTTTATGTTCCAGCAAGACAACGCCCGTCCTCATTCAGTTAGGGTCACCAGTGATTTCCTTGTGGCTAACAACGTTCCAGTGTTGGACTAGCCAGCGCAATCAGCAGACCTGTCTCCTATCGAGCACGTGTGGGACATTCTTGGCCATATGGTGCGTCAGAACCATCCACATCTTCACAACGTGCATGAGCTGGAAGCTGCACTGCTCTTCGTGACATCAGGTGGCAGGTGCTTAATTCGAAGCATGAGAAAGCGATGTACGGCGGTGGTTAATGTGCATGGAGTTCACAACCGGTATTGACAGCTCAGTGTCATTATTTAAATTGGACCCTTCTGTTGAATGATGCTGTGTTAAAGGCGTGATGCTAGCATTACAGTAACAAGAGACTGTTGTTCAAATTGGAAAACGACCTATCAATTAAATAATATATTTGAACCAATTTATTGTTTTTGTTAAATAACATTTATACAGTAATATTCTCAGTGTTTCTAAACTTTTTTGGTTCAGTATATTTCCAAAATATCTTATGGTTCCTCTTTGCATTCTTAGCTATTTCTTTTTCCTGATTTCCTTTCACTTTTCTCACTAATCCTTTGACTTGGTTTCTAATTTTAGCATAATCTTGATGTTTATTTTCATCTCTTGTCTCCATAAAGCACTGCAAACTGCAGTGTTTCTTTCTGATCTTTTTCATTAATGCCTCATTTAAACAGGTCAACTTTTGCTCTTTGTTCTTACTGTTATTATTCGATTTTGGGGTGTATTTCTCTTGTGCTTGGTTGTACTGTAACACAAGAATATCCAACGCATTAGTAGTATTTAATCCAATCAGCTGTGTTTCCCAGTCAATATTCAGATCCTTTCTCATCATCTGATAATCTCCTTTTAAAAAGTTTCTTCTTATTTCCTTACTATGTGTACCTTCTATATGCTGGTGATATACATATGTTAAAACACTGTGATCACTAGATCCAATAGGACTGAAATGGTTCAAGTCTGTTATCAATTCTTCATTTGTCAAAATCAGGTCTATTGTACTAGGAATGTTGTTCAGCCTTGTGCGTGTGGGTTCCCTCAAAATTTGATATAAATAGCCATCTCTTATGCACTCTATGAATGAATCTGCATCCGAATTTTTTGGTACCATCCATGTATCTCAGTTTATGTCTGGAAAGTTGAAGTCACTCATAATCAGTAGGTCAGTGAATTTCTCATGTAGATTGCATGCTGCTTGAATGAGATCTCTCAATTCATTAAAATTGTCTATGGTGCTGATCAGACTTTTATATATGCATCCTACCAACAAATTT
The DNA here is from genome assembly GCA_034401795.1 of Chaetoderma sp. LZ-2023a. Taxonomy (NCBI): domain Eukaryota; kingdom Metazoa; phylum Mollusca; class Caudofoveata; order Chaetodermatida; family Chaetodermatidae; genus Chaetoderma; species Chaetoderma sp. LZ-2023a. The sequence goes on from CM067359.1 coordinate 141,660,710, forward strand.
TCAGTGCTGTTTAATTTAATTTTCACCCAAATTCTTTCTTGAAATTTACTTTAAATTTTGTATTCCACCCACTTGATGTGTTCCTTTATATATAGGGCTACACCCATTTTGCTTCCTGCCGCTGACTCATTTATGAACAGTTCAAATCCTGGAATCCGTAGTTCTGCCAGAGATGGAGCACATCTAAGAAATTTTGGATAGACCTATGTTATTCCAATAATAATCATGTCTAATTAGAACTTCCAGTAACACCATGCAGCGTCATACTGGCTATACCAACAGCTCAGATGATACAGTGGTGTTCACTGTAGGCAGCAATCATCACGCAGCCCCACAGGAATAATATCATTCCACCAACCCAGAGGGTAGGATTTTGTGCTCACCGGTGGCACGCATGTCCCTCATTCTAACCCTGAGGCTAGCTAACCAGCATCGTCGGGCCGGTGCTGAAACACTAGATTCCGAGGAGGAACTTGGCAGGCGACGTGGCGCCAGAGCTACCAAGGGAAATTGGTCTATAGCTGCTAGTTAAGGAGCAGTTAATTTTTTCTATAAGGGACAAATGTGTGCTGATTTCCATTTGGTTAGGATACTGTTTGATTTGGTTCAGACTGTCTGCTTAGATATAGGACAGACCGTCTGAACCAAATCAAACAGCTTATTATTTCTGCATTAGATATATCAACATGGACTCTAATAGCCTCTGATTTAATCTGTCTAACACAACTTATCATAGACTGCACTACACTAGTACACTCTGGTCTCCTTCCTAATGATGACGCCTTGCTCTGCAATATTGAAAATTATAGCAGAAGATTGTGTTACAGTATACACTGTGGCAGAACTTACATTTCTAACCGGCAGTCATAGTAATCTATATTCTCTATCTCTGGTTCATGTAGTATGCTTTTTTGATGGTATGATCATCGGATAATGGGTGTTCGATGGTGTAAGCACATTTTCGCCAATTTAATCTAAGAGTAGGAATGTTATCAACAAATTTGGTCAATTTCGTAAACTAGCAAACATTCATTGAAATAAAACATGCATAAAAATAAAAATAAACCGTAAAATAAACTTACTGCTTATAAATATCCACTACCTCGTCTACCGATGCAATCTCAGGAGTGTGTCATGTGTTTTCGAGGGTCATGTAATTGCGTAATTTCAACTCTAGTGAGGCGGTGAATTGATGTTATTTTTATGATTTTAGCAAAGGAGAGTCTGTCACCAACAATAATGCCATAAACGGGTCTGATACAAACACAGAACGTAATTTATAGTTGTAAATCCAGATCAGATTATATTCCACTTTTCGTGATAACCTGGTGTCAGCCAAAACATTTAAAAAGTTAAAATCTTTCAGTTTTTCGTTTGGAAATTGGTAAATGTGGTATTGAAAATGAACATAAGTGTGTTGCCTACGAAAAATAAAAAAAAATTATTGAAATTTATATCGTATGTGGTAACTAGGACCTGTTTAAATTGCCACTGCGTGTAGAGAAAAATCAATCGAGATCTGAAAACTGCATAAGCACCCCATGCCAGTTCCATGCTTCGGGAGAAATTAATTTTTGCTACGGCAACGGGTCTGCTATGCTACTCACGACAGTAACTGGCGGATGTCATTGGACGCAAAAGCTGGATTGATTTGTATAATTTCCTTATGTATTATCAGTATTTTTATCATGGGTAAAAAAGTATTAGTTAAAATACATGTTTTTCACTACACTGACATCAAAATGCATAAAATAATCACCTGTACTACCCGCATCTTTTTTTAATTTACACTTGTGGTATAAAAATACTGTATCTATTTAATGATGCATGATTTCTTGACGTCGCCTAAGCGACGTGCACGTGAGAACGTCAAAAGAATATACCCTCGAAATCACATGACCCTCGAAAATGCCTTACTGGACGATATATGTGTATATAATCATCCTAATCATGTGTTTGAGTGTTTTGTTTGTCCGATTATTTAATTCTGTATGTTATTGTAATTTATTTTAGTCTATCTCGTCTCTTAGTCCTCTCCCCCACTAGTAGTTTTACTAGTTTTAACAAATCAAAATTTTTACCACTGCTGTGGGTGCTCCAACCTATTGGAGGATTATCCTTACTCAACAACAACAGCTGATGATGATGAGGAGGATGATGATGTGTACCTGACTGAAATTGAGATACTGGAATCTTATTGGGCAAAAGTTTAACCACCGCCATGGCAGCCATGTTCAAAGACAGCTGAACCTGTCTATAGCGCCCACTTCTTTTCTGGATCCAGGAGGTGATGGTCCTTTAAAGCAGGTTGTCATCAATCAATCAATCAATCAATCAATCAATCAATCAATCACATTCTATTTCTGTAAGTAGGCTGCTACTAGCCTGTTATGACAGATTTTAAAAACAAGTAAATTTGCTTATATGTCAGCATGATAGTAATCTGTGTTTATGTCGGCAGCATAATAGTCGTAATATACCGGTTGGGTAGCCCACAGTTTATCAAGTCGCCCCTCAAATGATGCTATTGTTGGTACTTCTATTACATGGGATGGGAGGCTATTCCATATGTTCACCACTCTATACTTAAATGAGTATTTTAGGATGTTTAAGCGGGGCCGAGGTTTATACAATTTTAACCTATGCCCTCTGGTTATAGATTCTTGTCTTAGTTCAAAGAAATCGCATACATCTGGGTCAAACTTTTTTGTTATTATTTTTTAAGCTTCTATAATGTTGCCTCTTAATCTACGATATGCAAGTGTTGATATGTTAAGTTTTCTAAGCCTCATTTCATAGCTTAGGTGTGACAATCCTGGAACAGTTTTGGATGCTCTGCGCTGGACATTTTCTAACAAATCCATATGCTTTTTGAGATATGGACTCCAAACCTGGTTAGATGTGGTCTTACCAGTGATGTGTAAAGAGTTTTGAATGTTTTTATATCTAGAAATACGAATGTTCGTCTTATAACCCCCTCTTATTTTAGCAAGAACTTCTTTTCCGGACCCTTTTACTTTGTTGTTTAATCTTAGATTTTAGTATACAATCTTGGATAGCAGTACACAATTTACTAGTAATAGTCTCCCACTGCATATTTAGATCCATATTTTTCAATGTTTCATTCCAATCAATATCAAGCATATGTTTCATTTGTTCAAAATCAGCCTTTTCATACAAGTATCTCGACTTAGGTTGTATACAATTTGTCATTTCTACATGTATATAAAAAGTGATTATTGAGTGGTCATAAGACCACTCGTCCTCTATGTTATATGTCAGGGGTCCACCGCATGATAGGCCTTGCCTTTGGTGGATGTCTGTATTGAAGTGTTAAACTATTTATCTATTTGGAAATAAATAAGCTTGAATCATCATGATAACTTTATGTTATTTATGAGGCTTTAAGGTTCGCGCTCTACAATATAGAAATAGTAAACGCTTCTTGTAACCATTTAGATTATAAACAATAAACATGCCAAAAGATTATTTAGGAAGTGATCAGAGAAAGACTAAAGATAACAAAGATGAAGAAGATAAACCAGTGCAATGTATGTGTTAGATAATTCCCGAAATTCGCGGCAATAGGAAAATGCTGATTCATCGTTACCAGTTTTCGTATTCTTTTCATAACCCTTTTACAAGCTTACAGTACAGTCAACTTATCATCATCATCATCATCATCATTTTACGAGACATAAGCCATTGGCTTGTTATTGTCTCAAAGTTTTTTGTTTTAGTGGGGATTGTTCAGTCTAATTCAAAAGTTCTTTCTTGACTGGCATTGCATGATTGCTTAATTAAGTCTCCTCGAAACCATTAGATTTTAGACTTTGACCCTTACCACTCTGATGTCAATATTCTATCTTTTCCTGTGCCAATAACAAAGAAACTGGTGTACACCTTCCAACAATTCAGTTGATGATGTTGGTGTCTATGACAGCAATATCATCCACCAAATTTGCCGAAAAATGAACACAGTTCATCTCTTAATTTAACTTGAAGTTTAAAATTTTGGCATCAGAGTGGCAAGGGTTGACATTGATTGATGGAAATACTGTGGTACAGATAGGTGTTCCCCGCGTTAGCTGCAATGTGCCGCCTACACTCATGGTTACACCCTGCTGCGCCTAGCATTTGTTTGCATGCTGTCTTGTGGAGGCCGTGCTTTGTCTTATTGCTGTTGTTTTCATTTTGTGCGTTCATCGCTATCCGAGTCTCCTCTACGCTAGTGTCTCTTCATGCAACCACAAAAGTGCGGACAAGGAAGTTGAGATGAATTACTGGTTATTGGAATTGCTACTGAGCTTGTTCCTGTCTATACACATGCTACTCCTAGATCAGTCCAGTGAGTCTACTGTATTTGCAGAATTGCAGTATGACTGTGATGTGCTGATATACGTATGGCCTGTTCAGTCAAATTCAAATGTTCTTTCTTTGAAGTAGATATCTAGTTTGTTCTTGAATGATTCGACTGTTGTTGCTTCGGCTATCATAGCTGGCAGTGAATTCCACTGCGGTACCACTCTATTGGTGAAAAAGTGTTTGTGAATATCTTTGTTTCTGCGTTTTATGTTGAGCTTGAATGACCTCTGGTCTGTGTAATATTGGGTGGTTCGAAAAAGTAGACCGTATCAACATTATATAGATCTCTGATGAGTTTGAATGTTTCAATTAAATCTCCTCGAAACCGTCTATATTTCAGTGACATTAGATTTAGGGCTTCAAGTCTTTCCGTGTAGCTATACGCTCTGATTTGCAGGACGAATTTTGTTGCTCGGCGTTGAACTCTTTCTAATAGCTGTGATTGCCTTTTCAATCTTGGTGACCATGCTGAGTTGCGGTATTCTAGGATAGGTCTCACTAGAGACTTGTGCAAGAGCGTGAATGTAGATGGATCTATGTTGGTAAAGGTTCTTTTGATTAGTCCTATTGTGCTGTTTGCCTTGCATACAATATTACCTATATGTATATCAAAAGAGAGGTTTCTATCAATATGCACTCCCAGGTCTTTTTCGATTCTGATATTGATACAGGGTACATATCGGGTGTATCTGTCATATAGTTTGTGGGTTATTCATGCCAAAATGTAGAACATGTGTTTTGTCTGTGTTGAAGGATAGCTGCCATGTCTGCGACGACCACTTACTAGGCTTGCACAATTTTTGCCTTGAAGCATCGTGATCGATTTTATAAAATCGTGATTTTCGATTAAATCGTAGGTCCAAATTCCCAAAAGTATAAACCGGGGTAACGTGACTTGTTTCTAGAAAAAGTTGAAATAAATGATACAAACATAGCACGAAATTAGAACACATTTTCATGCGACGAATTCTTACCATCCTATGTCAATGCTTAATGTATACCTTATATCCATCATCGCGGGAGTGAAATTATTAATTGGGACTGCCTAAATATTGCGTATAGTTTAATAAACATTATTTATTTCATCAAAATTTGAGATAAAATGACGCCTAGAAAAAAATATGTATTACATGACGTATCAGCTTCTGCTTATAGCCTCCTTTTGTAGGACGAGTTTAGGTCATTACCGGAGTAACGCGAAGACGCTAATGTTAGTACCAGGGGAGATACTGCGCAATCCACATACATAGGACGGTAGCTTTGAGTAGGTACGAGTGTAACGTCGTAAACTCATCCTATAGTGCAGTTTATAGTTGTTTTCAGAATGTACGATTTACATTTAAAAGTAATCAACAGAACGCACAGTTCAAAATCAAACAATCTGGAATGCTGTTGCTTTATTTTCTTTAATTTGACGTGACAACTGAATCAAAAAGGAAAAATTATTACACCGCCTGAAATTGCTAACTCTGGAATTAAAAAGAATTATGTTCACTGATTGCCTAACACTGCAACTAAGTATATACTTGGCATTTTCACGACAGACTCAGGGTCTGCGGCGAAAGAAAGAAAATTATATGGCGATTCGACGGAGTAACTAGCTGGTTTTCTCAATGACAAAGGTGTTACCTTGCTATTGTTAGCTTGTATATTGTAGCGCTTTGTGTTGAGATTAGTAATTATTCGATCCATGCATGGCACGGCGGGATATAAACACAATGAACACAGGCGTGAATTGATTATAATTGTACTCATGTACTGATAAAATGCGACGGAAAAGTACACACTTCAGATTTTTAAAAAACTAATTTTTTTTTACGATTTTACGATTTTTCTTCAATTACATTGTAAAAATCTTGATTTAAAAAATAAATCAAACTTCACGATTAAATCGAAAAATCGCGCAAGCCTACCACTTACATACTTTGTTTATGTTGTCTTGGATCTTACTGGTAGCTGGGTTGCGATATATTTTTGTGTCATCTGCAAATATTTTGCAGTGGCGGGTTAGTAGGTCTGGTAGATCGTTTATGTATATCAGAAAGAGAATAGATCCCAGGACACTTCCTTGTAGCACACCGCTTGTCACTTCTAACCAGTCTGATGTTGCATCGTTGATCCTTACTCTCTGTCTTCTATTACATAGGTAGTTTCCTATCCATTTTGTTAGATTGTCCCCTATACCATAGCTTTTGAGTTTTGTTTGGAGTCGTTGGTGGGGTACAATATCAAATGTTTTTGAGAAGTCTAGGTATACTGCATCGACAGGTTTGTTTGAATCAAGTTTGGTTGTTATATAGAGCTTCGAGGTACTCTAGTAGTTGAGTTTTACATGATCTATTATGTCGGAATCCATGCTGGCATTTGGCAAATAGATTGGCTGTTTCCAGAAAGTCTACTATGCTGTCCCTTATGAATGACTCCAGGACCTTACACAAGGTAGAGGTAAGGCTGATTGGTCTGTAGTTACTTGGGTCAGTTTTTGGATCCTTTTTTGTGTATGCAGCATACATTTGCCATTTTCCATATCTCGGGTAATGCGCCTTCTTCTAGAGACTTGTTAAAAATTATGCACAGTGGTTTACTAATTTCTTTAGCAGCTTCCTTTAATATTCTCACTGGGATTTCATTAGGGCCATTGCTTTTATTGGGGTTGAGTGCTTTCAATTTGTTAGCTCACCTGGCCTTTCAGCTTATGTGGTGGCGACCATCCGTCATCCATCCGGCCGTCAACTTTTCCTGTAAACGATTTCTTCTCAAGAACCGCTGGGCCAATTTAATTTTATTTGGCAGGGAGCATCCTTCGGGCATAGGGATCCAAGTTTGTTCAAACGAAGTCGATCGGCCAATTAGGCCGGTGGCCATCTTGGATTTTGGCTGATTTTTAGAAATGTCTAAAAATCTTCTCCGAAACCGCTTGAGGGATTGAAGGAAACCTCATGAAATATGATCTATGGCAAGAGCTCAACCAAATTTGTTCAAGAGAACTTATTTGGTCGAATGGTTCGGCAGCCATCTTGGTTGACCTAGTTTTAGCAAAAATAACTTCTCCAGAACCGCTGACGGGATCAGGCCGAAATTTGGCAGATATGATTAGGGCCAGTAAATTTTGTTCAGGAGAAGTTGATCCGTCAAAAACATGGCCGCCGTAGGCCAATCAAAATATAGCGTGTTTGGCGGCCATATTGGATTTGTTTTATTTGATGGATTTTGAGGCCGAAATTGGTTTTATATAGGTTTTTGGGTATTTGGATCTCAAATTTACCATTTTCGAAACTGTTGGATAAACGGTTTAGCGGCCATCTTGGATCATTTTCCCCCCAAAGGCTCTCATACTAAAGCAATGGGAAATTAAAAATATCTTCTCGAGAACTGCTGGGCCGATTTCAATTATATTTGACATGAAGCATCCTTAAGGCATAGAGATTCAAGTTTGTTCAAACGAACCCGATCGGCCAATTTGGCCGGCGACCATCTTGGATTTCGGCCGATTTTTAGAAATGTTTTTAAAAATCTCCTCCCAAACCATTTGAGGGATCGATTCAAAACTCACGAAATATGATCTAGGGTAAGCGCTGAATCAAGTTTGTTCAAGGGGACTTGATTGACCAAATGGTTCAGCGGCCATCTTGGATGACCTAGTTTTCACAAAAACAACTTCTTCCCCAGAACCGCTGAAGTGATCAGGCCGAAATTTGTGATATATAATTAGGAACTAAGGGCGATTAATAGTTGTTCAAGAGTAGTTGATTCGTCAAAAAACATGGCCGTGGTGGACCAATCAAAATATAGTGTGTTTGGCAGCCATATTGGATTTTTTTATTTAATGGATTTTGAGGCCGAAATTCGTTTTATATAGGTTTTTGCGTATTCTGATCTCAAATTTGCAATTTTCGAAACTCGGTTAAATGGTTTGGCAGCCATCTTGGATCATTATCCTTAGGGCATAAGAATCCAAGTTTGTTCAAATGAACCCGATCGGCCAATTTGCCCAGCGGTAGAGCTGGGCGGTATTGATATTTACATGATGGTATCGGTACCATGAAAAAATACCGCGGTACCACGGTATACCGTCATCTGAGCTTGAGGCATGCCACGAAATTAGAACAATTTTTTCCATTTCCTTTTCACTTCCATCTCCAATCAACGGTAAATATAGGTAAAATAAATAAATCAGCTTCCTGATTTAGAGAAGAAAAACATGACTATTGCAACTGTTTAGTTTCACGATTTTATTAGGTCACTATTTTTATTGACGTAATATCATTCACGGGAATATCGGTCAAAGGGTGTGGTCGACTCGCTAACTATAACCTGCTGCTTGAGACATTGGGGCGCACTATTTGCAATCTGGATTGTTCTTGCTATTAATGTGTGCGACCAGCAAACGGTAAATTTTATTTGGCCAGTCGAGCGCTTTGATAAACAGAGTCCAGAAAAAATCTGCGAGTATTTAAACGGGGCGAGTGTTGTACTCTTTTATTTCTGTTGGAGTCGTATATTCTGTTACTCCCGAAAACAGGCCTATACACATACATATAACACGACATTGAATATAGCCGATTCCAAAGCTTCTGATAATTACCGAGTACCCGATGTGCAGACTCGTTACTCGCCATGCTTCACGTGAACAATGCATGTAAAAAGCTATTTCTGCGAACTTCCGACGTGTAGCCAGTTGAAAAATGAATTACAAAAACTAAAACACTATAATTTTTAGGTGTCGTTACTTAAACTGGATTTAATCCTTAAAGAAATTTCTTAAAACAAGCCATAAAAAAAAAATAACGACTTGAACGCTGCTCGTTGTTAATAAATTAACATGTGATCAAAACGGCGCGAGCAAATACTACGTTTTAGTGAATTTTCATTGATAAATTCAGCATAGTAATGTATTTTCCCCACGGTCTAGTTCATGAACAACCAATCAGATACGTCTTTGCGAGATTGCTGTTGTGTTTGAATATCACGCAGTTTGTATGTTATTTTGTTATTCTAGCATGTTTGTTCGGTGACAAAATGCTTGGAGTAATAAATTACAAATAACAGAAACGGGAATAGGGAATATATTATAGTGTAATTACTACCGGCGGACGGCCAGAGAATGAGTTTAGATGTTTTAAATAAAGCAATTTTACCGTGAGACTTTCAAGACGTACGTTTGACATACAATTCTACCTGTCATTACTTTGTAATTGATGTCTTGATGTTTGTTTTTACAACGACCCCTTCACCTCAACTCGGCTAATAGTTAGGGATGCCTGTATTTTTAGCACTATTAGCATCTATTTACCCGTGGTCAAGTCAGATATTATGAATATATTTCACAAATATTGCTCAAACATTATGGACGGTATTTACGGTATTTGGAAATGTCAACGGTCACGGTATCAGTTCACGGTATACCGAGGTCCTCACGGTACTACCGTCAGACCGCCCAGCTCTACCCAGCGGCCATTTTGGATTTCGGCCGATTTCAAGAAATGTCTTTAAAAATCTCCGAAACCACTTGGGGAATCTTCATCTAGGCCAAGAGGTAAGCCAAGTTTGTTCAAGAGGACTGGATTGACCAAATGGTTCAGCGACCATCTTGGATGACCTGGTTTTCATGAAAATGACTCCTCCAGAACCGCTGAAGGGATCGGGCCGAAATTTTGGCCATTAAAATTTGTTCAAAGGAAGTTGATCCATCAAAAAAACATGGGCGCCGTGGGGCAATCAAAATGTAGTGTGTTTGGCGGCCATAAAGCACTTGTTTTCGATGGCGGTAGGTGTTATTATTATGTCTTTTAGTACAATACCATTGCTTCTGGGGCTAATGATTGGTATAGAATGAAGATCTTCTGAAGTGAACATACTTGAGAAAAAGTTGTCAAGAATATTAGATTTTTCTTTATCGTCTGTAGTCATAGTTCCGTTAGCTGGGTTACGTAGCTTACTAATGGATTCACGTAGAACGGTTTTACTCTTGACATAGTTCCAAAAAGCTTTAGGATTTCTCTTGCTTTCACTTGCCACTTTACATTCAAATGTCTGTTTTGTTTTTCTGATGCATGCCATCATTTTGTTTCTAGCAATTTTGTAAAGGGCATAATCAGAGCTTTTCTTTGTTTTATTGTATCTTTTGTATGCCCGATTTTTACATTTGAGTGATTGTGTTGTCATATGGTCAGACCAGATGTGTTTCTTCTTACCATGTTGTTTTCACATAGGAATGTACTGCTCCTTCATTCTGATTAGTTTTGTGTGTAGGAAGTTCCAAGCGTCTGTTGCATTAAGTTCATTCAGATCAGTCCAGTCAGTCGTCCCTAAGTCTGCTCTCATTTCATTGTACCGTCCTTTGTTCAACAGTAGCTTTGGTGTAGCTGCTTGTTTGCTTGTGTTTAAGATGTTGGGATGCAGTGATATTTGTAGAACATCATGGTCACTTGCCTAGTGGAGGTAAGTGTGTTATTTCATGAATAATATTTTGGTTGTTCGTTAACGCTATGTCTAAAATATTGAGGTCTGATTTATTCTATGTCGTGTCACATTTGTAACTAGTTGCTGTAGGAAATTTTCCCAGGTAGCACTAAGAAATGCCTCTTCGTCGTCATTTGGTGAAAGTCCCGTGCTCCAGTTAATCGAAGGAAAGTTGAAGTCCCCCACAATAAGAATGTGGTCAGCATTAGCCTTTTCAACCTTGTTTAGCAGATTTAACAGTATTATTGTTTGGGCCATCTGAGTTGGGGCTTCTGTAGATGCAACCAACAAGAATACTTTCCTTTTGTTGTGCCACCCATGTACACCATACTGATTCGTTAAATGTGTGATCATTTAGTATGTCGCAGTTTTGGGCATTTAATGATACATGGGTATAGATGATAACTCCTCTTTGTTGTTCAGTGAGAGGTTGTACTCATCAATCTGCAGTTCACTAATGTTTATGGTTGTGTTTTTCGGTAGCACGTCAGTAATTAGTATAATGGCAGGTCGAATATTATGTACAAGGGTCTCGAGCTCAGCCTTTTTGTTAATGAGACTATCTGCATTTGTGTAAATACATGTGTCAGTTATTGCTTTGGAATGTGTACATATTTGAGAATCCTTGAATTTTGGTCATGTGCTGGTATCTGTATACTCACCAGGTAGTATTTGCTTGGGTAGAGTGCCTGATTCTCCTTCGATCAGTACTTACCATTCTATTACTTCTGATACAGCTAGCCTGGATAGCTGGGCCCTAGGACTATAGACTTAGTAAGATTTACCGACTCCTGGAACCGGGTATTCAGCTCCCAACTGCCGAGTACCCGTTTGCCATGAAGCTCATTCTTGTTTGCATAGCAACAAGAGACACATGCTTTTTTGCAGTTGGAAATCTTTAGATTATATTACGTCTTTTTTCTATGTAATTGTGATAGCTTTGTGCGCTCCCTAAGGATATATTGGATTACCATGGATGCTGCCGATGATAACCAGGTTGTATATTTCCATGTTATTCCATAGTTAAAAGACTTGGGTCTTCAAAATTTTGTCTAGGTTGCATGTCCCAATTTCTAACCCCAAAGAATCCGGGACGTGTGTTAACAACGAAATATGCCAGATGATCGCCTTCCTTTAAACCCCAACAGGCGATCGGCAGATATGAAATTAGGTGTTGGCTTATCGGTGTTTTAACACGATTATCGGCTGACGTCGTTCTCAGTAAGATCCGAGCAGTTGATGTCACACCATGTTACTCGGATGTTTATGTGAAGAAAATGTTTCATTAATTCGCGCATCTGATTCTACTGCGTACTTTAATTGGTACCAGAAAATTTCAAGGAATTTTCAAGTTTTACGTGTTATCACGATCTGTTTGCAATGATCAGTGGGTTCAAAATTCTTGATTTAGATGTGTGGTCTGCGGTTTTACAGTGTGCTACAGCAGTTTGTTTACATTTTGTTGTTTCTTCACATATCGTTTCGGCCTTTGTTAGGAGTATAATTTTTATTTATTAGTAAATATACCCCGAATGCTATGCGATATGATTCCTGGTTCCGTTGTACATCCTTGAGGATCGGTGTATGGGTGTATTATTGCCCGCTTCGTTCTTGTCGTCATAATCAATGCGATCTTTGCTGTAACGGTGTGGGGTGCGGGAGGGTTAACAGTTAATTTATGGTCAAAATATTTGAAAATTAATTGTCTGCCTTCCATTCCTGTTTCGTTCCGCTTACTTATTGTAGGTTTGTGCTTATTTATAGGCCAAGCCAGCCCCGCCATCATGTGATGTGTGCCACAAATTTGTGCGGGTTCTATTCAATGACCATGTCTGTTTCCGCTGTACTAAGTGTAATCTTGACAGTAGGTGTAACGTTTGCGCAGTGTGGTCGGTCGATATGATGCTTAAGTTCCTTGCCCAGAAGGACGTGGCAGGATCTGACGCGGTGTCAGGCGTTCCGAAAGAAAATCATGGAGCGTCCGTTTCGGCCCTTGGGGGCGTTCCACATCTGCAACCGGAGATGGCACCGGAGGCGGCGGAGATGGCACCGCCAGTGTGGTTTGGTCCTGCTATGCAAGGCTTCTTGCATAGCGTTCTGCCCATGCTGGTGTCGTCCCTGCTGCCAAAAGTTGTATGGCAGTCTCTCCCCATGTTTGATTCGGACCCTGTCCTAGGACAGGGTTCTGGACTGGCCACCGAGGGAGGGGTCTCGTACGGCCCCCTGGCAGTCCCGTCGGGCTCCGGCCTGGGAGCCGTCTCGTACAGCCCACTGGCAGTCCCGTCGGGCTCCGGCCTGATGGGCTCTGTCTCTGCGGCCACCCCGGGTGGTCCAGTAGCGGTGGCCGTTCCGTCAGGCATGGGAGCCATCTGCCAGGACAGCTCCACAGTTTCATCGTCTAGTGACGACTCTTCGGGGTCTGAAGATGAGGAAGCCGAGGAGGAGAGATTGCTGCAGCTTGTGTTGCCGCAGGTGGAGAGCATGGAGGTCGATTCCGTCCTGGACGGAACCGTCCTCCATCTGTCTGGCTTGGCGCAAGCCAGGGCAGTGGCTCCGCCCGTGGTTGAGGCCACTCCGGTACCGGGCACCGGTCCCGTGATGGTTGGTTTGCTGCCAACCGACACGGTGACGGGTGTGGCTGGCCAGGCGTGTTACTCACCTATCTCGCCTGGTCCGGCGGTCAGACATGGGGTGCCGTTGGCGCCAGTGTTTGGCCAGGGTTCTTCAACTGCTATGGGTCCGCACAGTTTTCCGTGCAGGCCTACTCCATGGACTGGTGTGTTCCCAGTGTTGCCCACAGCATCTGATTTTTGGGGGTCCCAAGGACCCCACACACTCAGATTTGGGGGTCCCACTGTAAAATCTGGGGGTCCCATGGGGTCCTCATCTGAAATATGGGGGTCCCATGTTTTTTTCTTAAAATAAACACAACACATTGATCTAATTATAAAGCACTTTATTAAACATGTTGAAAGCACTAGTTATGACATTGTAAATACTGTTAATGTATATATATAGAGAATATTAACTCTGCATAGTTTATTAACCTTTAGCACTTTTGGCCACCATTGTAGATCACCAAAATACCCATTTTTGAAAGTGTAACACTTGAATGACTGGCTCTAAACAGCGCCAGTCATTCCAGTGGTAAATTTTCAGAAATACCTGGGACGAGTTTGCTCAAGGACGACTTGACCTACTTCGGTATAATGCGGGCGTATTTTTTATAATGTAACTGGAATGACTAAATATAGTGGAATACATAGGCTAACATAGGCTAAGATCAGACAAAACAATAATTTATCAAAAATAATCTGTATAAATCAGATTAAACTGCGTAATTAGTGAAAATATATCAGCCGGATATGTCTAATTCATAGGGAGTAACTATGTAACGCGATTGCTGATTGGCTGAAGCATAGATAACGCATTTAATGAAGTCAAGATTGCTCTCGTATATATACACAGATAAATCAAGTCTAATACTCGGCATGATTTGCTCAATTATTGTCTTAAATTCAAAGAGAATGACGAAGCGGACAGATTCTATTCAGATCAATTTAGTTGAGAAATTGGGAAAACCTAACGATCGAGTATTGTTAAACATTATAAACACTAATCCATCAGTCAATCAATCAGCCGCTATTGCTAAATAAAAGACGGCTTATAGCGCGCAGTGATACCGTTATTCAAACAGCAATACAAAGACACCGCCGCTAATCCGTCAAATGACCATTCAAATGTAAAAGATATCACAATATTTTCCATATATTCCTTCATCCATTTAGATATTTTGATAATTAAATAGAAAAAAATATTTTGCCTGTAAGTTAGGCAAGTAGGCATGCGCAAATTAATTTCAAAATATTCAGCAGATTAGTGATAACAACTTTGTGATCTGTCCTATGTTCTGAGCTGTGAAAGGGTTAAGACGCCCAAACACATGTGTATACGCTTGATCAGTTGTATTGGATTTCTCAAGCGTGAGGTTCTTCTAGAGGGAGATTCCGCTGTTATCCAATCAAATACTGACACGTCACACTGACGTTTAGCACAACAGACAGAAACATGGCGGGTATTTTTGCAATTTGTAGGCCAAACAAGGCGACTAACGTCAGGCTTGTAAACTCATTATTTAAAAAAATTAGAGCAAATGGAATACTAAGGATGATTTGGGGATTGTGTTTACAATTAAATATGGTAGTTGAATCTGATTTATGGGCATTAACAACTTTGGGCTGTGCAAGAAAACATACAACAAATAATAGTCTTAAACAACGCAGTAAGTTCGTTTTTATTGAACACACAATACATTAGGTATATTTTTTAAAGTAAAAACATGCACAAATAAATATACACACACGATAATATAATCGCTAATTAAGCTCACGCAAAGTTACCAGTTTCCGTTACTCTTTTTCACTGCGTCCCTTGTGCGTCCTCAGGGATGCAGAGGGTTAATTTTTATGCGTCCCTCTGCCATTTTTATGCGTATATACGCGCAAAAGGACGCATATGGGCAACTCTGTGTGTTCCATGGGGTGGCAGCAGAACCGTACGGTACCGGAGTTCCTGGCGTATCAGCAATGGCTCCTAGTCGGGAGGCCGTTGCTGGTAGGGCCGTGAACATGTCAACGGGTGATGTGTTCACGGGAGTGTCCTCCTCGGAGACAGATTGGTCTGAGGCTCTGGCTTGGCTAGCCAGAGTAGACCCGTCTGTGGTTTCGACCACGGCCGAGGAGGATGCACCCCGTCCATCGGTTGCATCGATTAGGACGGGGATCTTGCCTGCAGCCCGGATCCAGTCTATTGGACTGGATCCAAGGTTTTATGGAGTTGCTGGATGCTATTTATAGCAAACAACTCCTAACCAAGGGCCAGCTTCCGGCGGCCTCCAGGGAGGTGCGGGTGAGGTGTCGTATTCCAAGGGGGGAATACGATATGTATGGTGTTGTCACCGAGGAAGACCGCTGGGTACTGGGTGTCCAGAGTGCTGGAGCGGGTGGCCCCACCCTGGCACTGGTGGACATAGCTCAGGTACACCATGATGAAGTCCTGTCCCTATGTGATGAGGGGGTGAGGTTAGCAATGAGTGTGCTGTCAACCACTCTTATCGCCTTCTTTAGTCGGTGTGGGCTGAAGCTGGGGCAGGCCACCCTGTGGCGCTTTCATGCATTAATGATGGCCTGGTGCTGTCTATGGACACATTGGCAAGGGTGCAGGCGCATGTGACAAAGTCCAGGAGGCAGATGGTCCATGACCATATGCGTCCAGCTACGGCCGTTAGGGAGCGTCTTCTTGGGACACCCCTTACAGGCCCTAGCATCTTTGGTGGCCAAGCGCGGGCCATCTTAGAGGACACAGCCAGCATTGCGCAGAATCGGTTGGCGGTTAATCTGCAGCTAGTGCGTCAAGCGCACGCACTAGGGGCTGTAGCCAAGCCGCTAACCGGGCAACCTTCTAAGAAGCAGAAAAAGCACAAAAGCAAGGCAAAAGCTAAGCCGAGTGCTGCTTCTGTTTCTACTGGGTTTTCTCAGCCGCCTCCGGCGAAGAAGGCCAAGAAGGTTGTGGAGGCCCCTACCCTCCCCAATTTTGCTCCTGATCGCCCGTAAAGAAGGGAGGGGATCGTACCTGAGGGTACGGGGGCTCCCTTCGTATCTGCCTGGACCGCACCTGTGCGACAGGAACAGCGGTGCCAGTTAGACCGGCCAAGCCAAGACCAAAATGGTTCTCACTCTCTCTCTCGTCAAGAGAGGGGGGTGGGGGGGGAAGCGGATCGCGAGCCAGACAACCCCCATTAGGCGTTGATGTGTCTATAGTGGGTGGAAGGCTCATGCGTTTCGTTAAGGCTTGGCAAGGTGTGACATCAGACAGTCTGGTCCTGGGGTGGTTATCCCAGAGGTACATGCCGGAGTGGTGGGATTTTCCACAACAGAATCTGTCTTTGGCACCTGTCTGGACACCCGTACCAAGGGAGCCAGACAAGTTAGAAGCCATTCAAAACGAAGTGTCAGGTTTGCTTCTGAAGGTAGCAATAAAACCAGCAAACCGGAGCATTCCAGGCTTCTATTCAAACATGTTCCTTGTTCCCAAGAGCACAGGGGGATGGAGACCCGTACTCAATCTCAGGCCATTAAATTGGTTTATCCATATGGCTCGGTTTCAGATGGAAACTCCGACGTCAGTAATGGCAAGGTTGAGGAAGGGAATGTGGTGTGTATCGATCGATCTGAAAGATGCATATTTCCACATTCCAATGAACAGGAGTTGTCACAGGTTTCTGAGATTTGCGTTTCAGAACCAAGTATGGGAGTTTATAGTCCTCCCATTCGGCCTGTCGACAGCTCCTCGGGTTTTCACCAGGGTGGTCCTTGTGTTGACAGCGTTTCTCAGAAAAGAGAACGTGGTGATTCACACCTACATAGACGATTGGCTGATCAAAGCAGACACATCAGCCAGGTTAGAGGTGGATACTGCTCTGACTCTGAAGTTGCTTTCAGATCTAGGCTGGATAGTCAACAAGGAGAACTCCAAGTTGACACCCACTCAACATTTCGTTTATTTAGGGATGCGATTCGATCTCGAGGAGGGCCGGGTTTACTCGTTAGAGCCCAGAGTGGTGTCTCTGTTAGCCATCCTCAAGAGTTTTCGATTGGGAAACCACATTCATGTGAGGCGGTTTCTTCAGATGCTTGGATTGATGGTCTCCATGGAGCAGGTGATCCTGTATGCTGCTCTAATGCGAAGACCTATCTAGTATCTGATGTCTCTGTGGAAACAGAACAGAACCTCTATCAAAACTGGTGTTGCATCTTGTATGGTGGAAAAAGCGTCAGAATCTCCTAGTAGGAGTTTTGCTGCATCTACCCCACCCCCAGCTGTCCGTGTACACGGATGCATCGCTGGAGGGATGGGGGGGGGGGGGGGGGAAGCCTGCCTGGGAGAACACTAGTTCTCCTTTGATCAATACTCACCATTCTGTTACTTTCTGATACACAGCTGGCCCTGACAGCTGGCTCTAGGACTATAGACTTAGAAAGCTTTACCAACTCCTTGGAACCGGGTACTCGGCTCCCAACTGCCGAGTACCCGTCTACCATAGAGCGCATTGTTGTTTGCATAGCAACAAGAGCTGTCCACGTTTTTTGCAGGGAGAGATTTAAAGTTTTTTTGTTCAAAGAAATCTAAGTCTTTTATCTGTGATTTGATAGTTTGTGCGTTCTTGAAAGGATATAACTGGATAAAATGGAGAATACCGCCGATGATAACCAGGTTGTATAATTCCTTATTATCCATAGTTAAAAGACTTAGGTCTCTAAATTTCGTTGTGTCGCATGTTCCAATTTCTGACCCCATAGAATCTGGGACGTGTGCTAACAACGAGATATATGTCAGACGATCGCCTTCTTTAAACCCCAACAGGCGATTGGCAGATATGAAAATAGGTGTTTGCTACGGTATTTCTAGCACGAATATCGGCTGACGTCGTGCTCCGTAGGGTCCGAGCGGGTGACGTCACACCCGTGATGCTCAGATGTTTATGTGAAGAAAATTTTTCATTAATTCATGCATCTTGTTCTGGGTGCTGCGTACTAAAAATGGTACCAGAAAACTTTGGAATGGTCAAGTTTACGTGTGATCACGATCGGTTTGCAATGATCGGTGGTGTCAAAATTCTTGAAAGATGCGTGGTCTGCGGTTTTACCGTGTGCTACAGCAGTTTGTTTACATTTTGTTGTTTCTTCACGTATCGGTTTGGCTTTCGTTAGGAGTATAATTTATATTAATTGGTAAATATACCCCGAATGCTATGCGATATGATTCCTGGTTCCGTTATACATCCTGGAGGATCAATTATGGATGTATTTATGCCCGCTTCGTTCTTGTCGTTATAGTCAATGCGATCTTTGTTGTAACGTTGCGGGGTGGGGTGCGGGAGGGTTTGCAGTTAATTTATGGTCAAATTATTTGAAAATTCATTGTCTGCCTTCCATTTTTGTTTCGTTCCGCTGGCTTATTGTAGGTTTGGTTTATAGGCCAAGCCAGCCCCGCCATCATGTGTCGAGTGCCACATATCGTACGGGTTCTATACAAGGACCATGTCTGTATCCACTGTACTAAGTGTAGTCTTGACAGTAGGTGTAACGTTTGCGCTGTGTGGTCGGTCGATATGATGCTTAAGTTCCTTGCCAGAAGGACTTGGCAGGGTCTGACGCGGGGTCAGGCGGTCCGAAAGTAAATCGTGGAGCGTCCATTTCGGCCCGTGGCGGCGTTCCACGTCTGCAACCGGAGGTGGTGGAGATGGCACCGCCGGCGTGGTTTGGTCCGGCTAGGCAAGGTGTCTTGCCCACGCTGGTGTCGTCCCTGCTGCCAAAAGTTGTAGGGCAGTCTCTCCCCATGTTTGATTCGAACCCTGTCCTTGGACAGGGTTCTGGACTGGACACCGAGGGAGCCGTTTCGTACAGCCCCCTGGCAGTCCCTGATGGGTTCTGTCTCTCTGCGGTCACCTCTGGGTGGTCCAGTAGCGGTGGCCGGTTCGTCAGGCATGGGAGCCGTCCGCCAGGATGGCTCCACAGTTTTCCTTGTCTAGTGACGACTCTTAGGGGTCTGAAGATGAGGAGGCCGAGGAGGAGAGGGTGCCTGTGAGGCCGCGGGTGGAGAGCATGGAGTTCGATTCCGTCCTGATGGAACCCGACCTGCAGCTGTCTGGCCTGGCGCAAGCCAGGGCAGCGGCTCCGCCCGTGGTTGAGGCCACTCCGGTACCCGGCACCGGTCCCGTGATGGTTGGTTTGCTGCCAACCGCCACGGTGACGGGTGTGGCCGGCCAGGCATGGTACTCACCTATCTCGCCTGGTCCGGCGGTCAGACATGGGGTGCCGTTGGCGCCCGTGTTTGGCCACGGTTCCTCAACCACTATGGGTCCGCACGGTTTTCCGTGCAGGCCTACTCCATGGACTGGTGTGTTCCATGGGGCGGTGGCGGAACCGTACGGTGCCGGAGTTCCTGGCATATCAGCAATGGCTCCTAGCCGGGAGGCCGTTGCTGGTAGGGCCGTGAACATGTCAACGGGTGACGTGTTCACGGGAGTGTCCTCGTCGGAGATGGATTGGTCTGAGGCTCTGGCTTGGCTAGCCAGGGTGGGCCCGTCTGTGGTTCCGACCACTGCCGAGGAGCATGTACCATCGGTGCATCGATTAGGACGGGGATCTTGCCCGCAGCCCTGATCCAGTCTGTTGGACTGGATCCATGGTTTATGGTGTTGCTTGATACTATGTATAGCAAACAACGCATGAACAAGGGCCAGCTTCTTGCGGCCTCCATGGAGGTGCGGGCGAGGGGTCGTATTCCACGGGGGGGGGGGGGGGGGGGGGGGGGGGGGGGCAATATGACAGTTATGGTATTGTCCCGTCGGTCACCGAGAATGACCGCTGGCTACTGGGTGTTCAGAGTGCTGGAGCGGGTGGCCCCGGTCCGGCACTTGTGGACAAGTCCCAGGCACACCAGGATGAAGTCCTGTCCCTATGCGATGAGGGTGTGAGGGCAGCTATGAGTGCTGTCAACCATTCGTATCGCCTTCTTCAGTCGGTGTGGGCTGAAGCGGGGGCAGGCCACCCTGTGCCACCTGTGGCGCTTTTGTGCATCAATGACGGCTTGGTGCTGTCTATGGACGCACTGGCATGGGTGCAGGCGCGTGTGACAAAGCGTCAGAATCTCCTAGTAGGGGTTTCGCTGCACCTACCTCACCCCCAGCTGTCCGTGTACACGGGTGCATAGCTGGAGGGGTGGTGGGCCTGCCTGGGAGAACACCAGGTCTCGGGCACATGGACTCTCCTGGAGAGTCAGCTCCATATCAATCTGTTGGAAATGATGGCAGTGGAACTGGTGTTGGAAGAGTTTCTTCCGATGATCAGGGGCAAGGTGATATTGATACAGTCGGACAATTCGACGGTAGTATCATACATAAATCGCCACGGCGGGACCCGGTCACCCACACTGTATCAAAGTGTGGCACTTGATTCAATGGTGCAGGAATTACTCGGTTGTTTTGAAAGCAGCTCACATTCCTGGCCGACTGAACATTCTGCCGGATGCTTTGTCTCGCAGACAGTGAATTCTGCCAACAGAATGGTCCCTCAACCCTCCAGTTCTACGAAGGATCTTCGAGCATTGGGGCAAACCCAACGTGGACTTGTTCGCCACAAGGGGAAATGCTCAAGTCATGACTTATGTCTCGCCGATTCCAGATCCAAATGCCGTCGATACAGACGCTCTGGCGATAAGCTGGAGAGGGATGCATGCTTACGCGTACCCACCCACCATCCTTCTGCCGAGGGTATTGGTGAAGATCAGGGAGGAACCGTGTCTGGTCCTGCTAATAGCGCCGTATTGGCCAAGCAGGGCGTGGTTCACGGATCTGCTAGATCTGCTGGTGGAAAATCCAGTGCAGTTGCCCGAGATTCCGAACATAATCTCCCAGGCCAAGGGACGCTTCCTACACGAGCGTCCCGGAATGTTATTGACTGCGTGGTT
The DNA here is from genome assembly GCA_034401795.1 of Chaetoderma sp. LZ-2023a. Lineage (NCBI taxonomy): Eukaryota > Metazoa > Mollusca > Caudofoveata > Chaetodermatida > Chaetodermatidae > Chaetoderma > Chaetoderma sp. LZ-2023a. Next base: position 141,682,067 of record CM067359.1, read on the forward strand.
GTTGTCAAACAACGTGCCACGTTGGGAGGCTTTTCTCAACAGGCTGCTGATTTCATCGCGGCTGCGAGAAGGAGGCCAACATTCAAGTCATATAGCGACAAGGTTAACGGATTTGCAGACTGGTGTGAGGAAAGGGGTATTGTTACCTTTCATTCCACTATTCAGCAAATAGCAGACTTTCTCTGTGAGCTGTTCTTTTCAGGACTAGCTCCCGTCACAGTTGCTGGATACAAGTCAGCTTTGGCATCAGTTATCCCTTGTCTAGCCAACAGGGATAGTCCAGAGGTGGCCCAGTTGAGTGTGATGGTGAAGGGAATGAGCAATCTCCGATCGAGACCACCGGTAGTCATTCCAGCCTGGAGTCTATCTTTAGTGCTTAATGTACTGGCCAAGCACCCTTTCGAACCGTTGCATTCGTCTAGTCTAAAGCATTTGACTCTAAAGGCGGTCTTTCTATTGGCAGCTTCCTCAGCTAGAAGGCGCAGTGAGATCCATGCACTTTCAGCAGAGAGGGACCGAATATTGTCTCCAGAGAGGGTCTGCGTGTACTGCCAAGAGCAGAGTTTATGTCAAAGATCTCGGTCTTTGAGATATCCCGGCAAACCGATCGCTATACCGAAACTAAGTAGGTTAGATCGTGATGCCAGTATCTGGTGCCCAGTCCGTGCTTTGACTAAGTACAAAACGGACAGACTCGTTACGGTCGAATGGTAGACATCTGTGGATCTGCCTTATGGAGCCATATGGCGCCGCATCCATGGATTCTATCTCTCGTTGGGTAGTCGAATGCATTCAGATTACCCGTGAGATTACGACTTGGCATCAAGTGCAAGGCGCAAGGGCACGTTGTTAGAGGAATAGCCGCCTCTTCCAGCCTTGACAATGGTGTTCCGTTTAAGGACATCATGGCTGTCGCACAAGGGCACTGTGAGTCCTCTTTCACGAATTACTATATGAGGGATGTGTCAGACTTCGCCATTCCACTTGCTTTAGATGTTTTGAGACGATAGCTATATGACCGCACTGCTCTTCTTCCTTTTTTGGCATTTGTAAGAGAGAATTTAGATGCAGGCTTGGTCGAGCGAGAGGATATCAACCAGTTGTGTCCCTGAGGCCGGACAAGTGAATGATTGGAGGCTCCAGGTCTGAATTCCAAATGTCATGAGGTAATTCACGATTGAGAGTGTTTTGTATTATGTCTATATATCATGATCATTCATCTTATATATTCATGCTCATTCCCAGGCTAATATATGCAAAGAGCAGTTAACCCTCTTGGCATATTTGTGTTTCAGGCGAGATGCATGTTCGTGAGTTCTCTCCCTTTTCTTAGGAGAAAAAGGGGGGGTGGGGGCAGTGATGCGAATGTGATTCGGTTCCGATAACTTGATGGTCCTTTTAGGTCTCCATTAGTCAAGTTGTTAAGTCTAAATCTTTCTCCAAGGGGCAAAAGTAGCATTTATGGCTTGCCCCTTCCCACCAGGTTACTGAACAAATCTGGTGTATATCAGAAAGTAACAGAATGGTGAGTATTGATCGAAGGAGAATGCAGGAAATTTCAATTTCCCTTTCTCCGAGATCTAACAATACTCACCATTCTGTTACGGACCCAGCCTCCCAGCCCCACGGAGGCAAGCCATGGATTTCTCTTGTTTGGTGGCTATGCAAACAATATGAGCTCTATGGTAGACGGGTACTCGGCAGTTGGGAGCCGAGTACCCGGTTCCAAGGAGTCGGTAAAGCTTTCTAAGTCTATAGTCCTAGAGCCAGCTGTCAGGGCCAGCTGTGTATCAGAAAGTAACAGAATGGTGAGTATTGTTAGATCTCGGAGAAAGGGAAATTGGAATTTCCTGCAGTCTCGGGCACATGGACTCTCCAAGAGAGCCAACTGCATATCAATCTGTTGGAAATGATGGCAGTGGAACTGGCATTGGAAAAGTTTCCTCCAAAAGTCAGGGGCAAGGCGATATTGATACGGTCGGACAACTCGACAGTAGTATCATACATAAATCGCCAAGGCGGGACCAAGTAGGCTTGTGCGATTTTTGCCATGGGTGATCGCGACCGATTTTTTGAAAAAATTCACGATTTTCCAATATATTGATTGGGTATATGGCGCGAGAATGAAATGGTATTTGTGTTCAAGTTGGGATGAGTATACAACTACACTTCTCATGCATTCACTTTTAATAGCGCCAAAAAGAACGGCAGCAAAGGCTTAAAAGCCAGCTATTAGTTTCACTTTTACATATTTGTTGTTGTTGGAATGGGTAAAATTATACCAGTCAGAACTATTCAATTTCTAGTTGCAAATTGATTACCTGAGATATCGAGACGATTGACTAAAGCGATTTTGACAGCCGGAGGGGGAGTACTAAGCATGCGCGGACTATAGTTAATTTCTGATTGCATGGTCATAGAATCATAGAATAGCAAGAATAATGATACGATTTCAATATCAATATTTTACTTTTTAAATATATTTCTATTTATTAGTTTAATCATTAACGTTAAAAAGCTTACAAGATAACAGAATGTGTATTCATATGATGATCAGATATAACTAAAACGTAATTAATTGATTTCATTAATTAAATTCATTAACTAATTCACTAATATTTCATGCATGGTTCTAATTCTCATTTCCAAAGAAAATCATACAGAAAACCTGTCGGATATTTGGGAAATAATTTGACCAGACATTGTTGCTGCCCTAGGCCTTAGGCAGCAACAATTGCGAATCAAATTATTTTCAAGATATCCAATATTGTATGATTGTTTGGTAATTAATTGATGTTTAGTTGTCAGTCATTCATTCACTCACTTCATGCAAAACATTACTTCTCATTTCCAAACAGATTATACAGAAAATGTGTTGAATAATTTGACTGGAGACTGTTGCTGCCCTAGGCAACAACAGCTTCCAATCAAATTGTTTTTAAAATATTTAATAGATTTTTTGCATGATCTGTTCGGAAATAAATAGACGGTCTATGATAGCCCTATTTTCAAAGATTTGCCGACAAGAATATAAGCATATTGACCATCTCTGGCCTGAGCAATGTTCGTTTAGCACTTACGATGCTGCCTGATAAACTGAAGTCTTTCTGACGGCACACTCGTCGCACATATATACACAAGTATTTCCTAGCATACCGAGCTATTGTAGGATAATGCTCACAATTATGCCGCCACCAGTCCATGGGATTTATGTCCGAACTAACATATGGCTAGCTCTCATACATAGAGATTTCACGCTTCAACGCGTCATCGGAACAGTTCTCACTTGGTACTGGCTTTGTTTTTGCGAACAGTGTAGCTAGCGTTCTCTTCGCCGGTGTGGCCGGCGTGTCACTACTAGATGATGATTTTAACGATGACTTCGAGCTGTTGAATTTCACATGCACGTCTTTATCACTCACTAACATTGTCCATACATGGTTACACTCCTCTGCTGATAATGACTCTGTTTTAAAACGGGGATCTACATATGTTGCAAAGCTCACTAATTCCTTCGTAGCGGTACCTGAATATTTTCCCGACATATATGCGCGTATGTTATCCTTCAGAGACGACGTTAACGAATGGACATCATCTGTGGTATCGAGAATGCTGTTTTCTAGCAGCTTTAATAAAGGTTGGACAGCAGAAAATGACACATATTTCTCTGCTGAAAGGATATCAGTAAGATCGGCTACATGGTCAAATGCTAGTTTCATGGCTTCTAAAACTTGAACATCATTATACCGCGGAATTAGATGTGTGCATTTTCTGTCCTTGCTAAGAACCGTACGAATCGCGGTTTCCTGTTCCAAGAATCCCTTATTCTTTGTATTTCGGTACAGACTTGTTTACTTTGACCACTCAATCTTGTTTGCCTATTCATTGTGTTATTAATGCGTGCTTAGTCTAGTAACAGAGGGGTTTGTTTGAATAGTTTTTTTGACTCACTTAGACAAAACAACATCGATATCATAATATAAATGGATTATTTTCTTATTCTTGGTAAGTAGACATTTTTAATTGTTACTTTTCAAACAATTACTGTATGTACGATTTTCCGATTTTTTACTTTTTACATCGAAAAAATCGTGATTTAAAAAAAAAATTGACTGACAATTAAATTGAAAAATTGCACAAGCCTACTAGGTATGGAGAAGAAACTTATCGAAATTGACGATGATCCAAACTCCAAGATGGCCGCCAGCCATGGACTGCCATCTTGAAAGTTGGTTTCTGGATTTCATTTATTGGATCACTTCCTACGGTCGTTGGAATATGTCTGGTGAAGAAACTGAAAATTTCCGATAATCTGAAATCTAATATGGCCACCAGTCAGCAGCAGCCATCTTGGATATTGGTTTCCAGACAATACCTCCTTGACCGTTTAATGGATCGCTTTGACACTTCATAAAGATGACTGGTCTGATGGGGCTGAGTAAGAAATAAATATTTTCTAAAAGCTTTCATTCATTGGTTTCTCATCATGGCAGGGTATTATGCGCCGTTTGCAGAGCTCTTGTTCCCATTGGAATAATACTGGTATTAAAGGTATACTGGTATGAAAATGGATATCGATACCGATATTCATCTTTCTAATACCGTGAATCCCTAATCGCTATGTATTATCATTGTGTGATGCTAACCGAGTATTGTGCTTTAAATTTGATCCGAATAATGCTGTAAAATGGGTACCCGTTTGATAACAGAAAGGGTTATGATCAATGCAATCTAACTCTGTCTCAAACTCCCGTTAATGTATGAAATCTCCGAAAACATGTCATGCGCCTCCAATCATAAAAGCGGTATTTTGTTGTCAACATAAAAGCGATCCCCTGCATTTTAATTCTCGGGTGTTCAAACTAATTTTCTCGCACGTTTGATTCCACTTTGATCGTTTTATGTTGATCGTTTATATCGGGCTGACTAGTTCTGGCGAGGTTGTATCGATATTGTGTTCGGAATTTGTACTCTAATTGTTTACTAATGTATAACTGTATAATACATGTAGCATTTTTGAGTGCCTGTTACTATCTAGCAGTTAAACTGGAGGCAGTTTTATTGGTCAGCGATATCAATTTTCATTCTTTTAGCATAATTATGTTAGCAATTCTCGTTCAAAGTAAAATTTGTGCAGTCTTTTCAGATATTATCAATTGATACTAGTGGTCGAACTACTCGAAATATTCCCTGTTGGATAATTATTTTGTTCAAGTTCCTCAAAATTGTCGTGATTATGAAGACTATTATACTCCCATCTCGTGTTCTCACAGTTTCCATTCATAGTTTCGCACATCCGGGCATTGTGAGATCTGCCGCCTTGAAAGTGGTGGTAAACTTAGCTACATGCTAAAGAGGAATGCCATGGATAGCAATGCATTGTTTACATGGTCCATGAAGCTCAAACCATAAAATCATGTATCTAAGAATCTGAAATAACTCCATCCCGTATCAGAAAACATAAAATCATGAGTGAATTTTGCAAGATAGTAAAGAAAATGTTATTAAGGCTTCACGGCCTATTTGCTCATATTCTTAAATTAGCCCCTCCAAAAATGGCATCAGGGCATTATGAAAAATTTGATTATCATGAAGTCATCGCGATTCTATGACTAGTTTAGTAGATGGTGCATTGGGTTAAACTGAAAACTGTTTAAAAGCCATTGTGCTGCACATGCTTGGAATGACAATCCCAAAAGCCGGACTACATCCCATGTTCAGGCATCAAGGTATATAAACCTGCATTGTTCCAGGCGTCAGTCACATGACACGAGGGGGCGTAATGCCATCATTTCTGTCTCATGTGGTGTGTACCATGGGGGGAACATAAAAGAACTTACTGAGTGTCAGGCCCTCATGAAGTAGATATCTAGTTTGTTCTTCGATAAATCGACTGGTGTCGCTCAGTTAAGTCTTCTCGAAACCGTCAATATTTCGGTGACATTTAATTTAAGTCTCGGTCTAATTTGTGGAAGTGGCGCGGTGCAGATGGATGCTCCCCGCATTAGCTGCAATTTGCCGCATACACTCATGGTTACACCTTGCTGTTCCTAGCACTTGGTTATATGTAGAAGCTGTACTTGGTCTTATTGCTGTTATCATTTTCTGTGTTAATTTTCTTTAAATGTCCTGTTTATTAGTGAATATACCAGAAAGTGGACATGCCGCTGGAGATGGAATATGCTGACGATGTGGACTTCATATACGAGGAAAGGAAACCCCTTGACGCGCTTCTCCCAATAGCTGCAAGCAAACTATAAATTGAGAATCTCTTTATGAATGAATCCAGGACAGAGTTCACCCACATATGGCTATCGACAAAGCATGAAACTATAAAAATTCATGATCCACTTCGAGGCGTCAAAGCAGTACTGCTGACATTTCTGCACGCTGCATCATGGGGAACATAGCTTTCCAGTCCTTCTGGAAGCTATGGATTCGTAGATCAAAGATGCCGTTGATAAAGAGGCTACATTTATACAATGCAACCTGCGTATCCTTGATACTGTATGACTGTAACGGCTGGACAGCTCCAAAGGCAGCTCTAGACAGGCTCGATGCCTGCCACCACAAACACCTATGCCCGTCACTAGACACCGATGGCCAGATGCACTATACAAGATGTGTAATACGTCGCCGCTGTCTGTAAAAGTCGCCCAGCAAAGAGGTGACCTCAAGAAAGCAGGACAAGTCAAGAATGGACCTGAGGAAGCTAAGGATTTTGGCTGAGGACAAGACACAGTGGGCAAAAGTGAAGAAGGACTGCATGTTTATTAAATAGTAGAGACATACAATTCGTACCATGTGTCGGACTATTAAGAGTTAAAGATGGGCCAAATAGAATCATTTATGACGACATGACTATGATGTAATCACACCGCTTAGCTGATTATGACATCAGGTGATAGATGGATACTCTATGGGTGAATTAACCTTGTAGTTGATACACTTTGTCTGCTAAATTCTTTATATCAGTAACATCATGAAAGTCACATGATCAGTGTCTCTGCACAAAATTCGATTCTATTTTGTGAACAATTCAGAAAATAGGATTCATGTTCACATAGCAACATCATTTCAATCTGGCAAGATTAATTTATTAGCTTTAGATGTTTTACTACCAGCGGTAGAGTGAGATTACCAATCAGCATGATTGATGCCTATAGGATACATGCAATGTGATTGATGGATCCAGAATTCTTCACGATCCTTGCGGAAAGCAGTTGCTTCCGTGCTGTCAGGGTCGTGGCGTGGCTTCACAATAGTTTCTGTGAATCCCGCTGGGTTGATGGAAGACGTGCTTGCTGATTCCATACTGTTGATTCTTTGAAAGAATCACGCTAAACTTCTTTAAAATGATATAATTCTTCAAAAACTTGGTAGCGCTTATTGTTCCTGACGTGAACTTGTGTGTAAGTTTGAGTCTGGATGCCAAAACACAGTTTGGGCCTTCCTTTTATACTTTTCCCAATGCGGCTACATGAGGGGGGGACCGGAATTGGTTTTGTAGCCGGAATACAGCTTTTGTGTAGCCGGGATGCTAAAGTTGTAGCCGGGATGAGGTGTATCTGTAGCCAGATTTGCTATATGTGTAGCCGGTGGCAAATCCTTTCTGGCTACACTAGTCTTTGCCACCGGCTACACATATAGCAAATCCGGCAACAGATACACCTCATCCCGGCTACAACTTTAGCATCCCGGCTACACAAAAGCTGTATTCCGGCTACAAATTGTCTATTCCGGCTACAAAACCAATTCTGGTCACCCCCCCCCCCCCCCTCATGTAGCTGCATTGGGAAAAGTATAAAAGGAAGGCCCAAACTGTGTTTTGGCATCCAGACTCAAACTTACACACAAGTTCGCGTCAGGAACAATAAGCGCTACCAAGTTTTTGAAGAATTAATTTATTAGCTTGCCTAGCCTGAAAGGCAACGTGAGCTTATGCCATGGCGTCCGTCCGTCATCCGTCAACTGATATTTGGCAGGACGCATCATTGGGGCAAAGAGATTCAAGTTTGTTCAAACAAGGTCGATCAGCCAATTTGGCCGGTGGCCACCTTGGATTCTGGCCAATTTAAAAAAAAATATTCTAAACTGCTTGGAATATCAGTTCAAAACTGATGAAATATCATCTAGGAGGAGAGGTGAGAGCTGAACCAAGTTTGTTTGAGGGAAGTTGATTGGCCAAATGTTTTGGTGGCCATTTTGGATGACCTAGTTTTCGCGAACACCGGAATCAGACCCACTGAATGCAGGGTTCTGCCCAGGATGAAATTAGTGCCAGACATTTGTACGGAAATTTTACAAAGTTCCTTGAAATAAAGCTTAATTTCAACAAAATATGTGAAAAGTGGTGGTTAAAAGAGATAGTTTAGTCTTTAGTGCTGGTTAAAATTGTAGAGTGGTGGCTAATCCCGACCAGTGTGGGAACGACCCTGTGAATGGATCGGGCCAAAATTTGGAAGATATAATTAGGGACTACGAGCCATTAAAGTTTGTTCAAAGGAAGTTGATATGTAAAAAATCATGGCTGTGGGTGTCCAATCAAAATCTAGCGTGTTTGGCAGCCATAATGGATTTTTTTATTTGATGGATTTTGAAGCCGAATTTGTTTTTATGTAGGGTCTTGGGTATTCTGATTTCAAATTTGCTATTTTCGAAGCTGTCGATTTGGCGGGCATCTTTGGACCGTTATCCCGCCAAAGGCTTCCATGTACTAAAGCAATGGGAAATATAAAATGTTTTCTCGAGAATCACTGGTCGGATTTAAATTATATATGGCAGGAAGCATTCTTAATGAATATGGATCCAAGTTTGCTCAATTGGTGGCCCTCTTGAATTTTGGCTGATTTTTAGAAACGTCTTTTAAAAAATCTCTGAAACGGCTTGTGGGATCGATCCAAAACTCATATAACATCATCTGGGGCAACAGCTGAACGAAGTTTGTTCATGGAAACTGGATCGGCCAAATGTTGCGGTTTTTCATCTTGGATGACCTAGTTTTCGCGAAAACAATTTCTTCAGTACCACTAAATGGATCAGGCTGAAATTTGGGAGCTGTGTTTAGGGCCTAACATGCCTAAGGGGCATTAAAGTTTGTCCATAAAAAGTTGATACGTAGAAAAAAACATGGCTGTCGTAGATCAATCCAAATTTGCATGTTTTGTGGCCATATTGGATTTTCTGAAAATTTCTGAAAGAATCATATAAAAGACTGCCCATTAGCCACAGGACCAATTTTAATAAAAATTTGACTAAACCGTTTTCATATAAATTGTTGGTAAATTTTTCCAGTGGTCATCTGGTTTCCTTGTTCCTTTCTGGCATTGACCAATAATTCTAGGACAGCGATGCGTGGGGGTGTTGGGGGGAATCTCTAAATTTGGGTGGAGGCTTGCCTATAACATCTACATGGAGATAGGAGTCCCTTAGGATTTGACATTGTTGTGGCAGCTACATCTTGCAAGCAAGTTGATTGAAAGTATTTGACTTGTTTTTTTCACAACACAAGAAGCTGATAACATCTTATATATATGATCTTGTATGGCTTATGAATAGTATAAGATTACGTCTGTTAAGTTGCTATAGTTTGTTTTACATGTTCTTTTCTTAACTGTAAACGGTACTGTGTTGATAAGCCGTAATGGCATACAAGGCAAATAAAGTACATACTGATGACTAGAGCTTGGCGGTATTGAGATTTACATGATGGTATCAGTATCATAGAAAAATACTACAGTATCATGGTATATCGTCAGCGGTGGGTGGGTGATCACGGTTTTAATAGAGGACAGTAAATGCCACGAAATTAAATCTGCTGTTTTCACTTCCGCAATGTCCATCCCCAATCAAAGTTAAAGTAGATAAAATGAATAGTCTGCTTCTTGATATATAATATAAATTTTTATTTGTCGTGAAATCAACACTATGGCTACTGTGATTGCTTACTTTCACAATCTTATTACGTAGGTCACTATTTTTTATTAGTCTATAATAATTAATATATCATTCGTGAAACTCGTCTATGTCATCAAAGGCTGTGTTCGACTCGTTAGCTATATATTTAATTATACTGAGCTATTTTCCAATGGAGTGTGCTATTTTCGACTGGCAAATAATCAAATTCGATAGTTGAGCGTCCCGCTAAATGAGCAGCTAAACAGTCTGTGCATAGTTTAAACAAAGCCATGGTTGTACTCCTATAGCTCTGTTGGGACGTATATTCGGCTTATGGCAACAACAGCGCTCAGTTAAATTATTTTCAAAATATTCAAAGAATGTTTATTAAATTGTAAATGCATCAAAGACACACAATTAGTACACTTTCATGATAGACTTTTTGACTTTCGTGCTGGAGGCAAGTGATTGTGAGTCGGGTAAAAAGTGACGACTATTTGATTATGACATCAGGTACTTGAGTGACAGATCTGATCCCTCTATACAAATTACAGAAATGTTTATTAAATACTAAGTTGTACATGTACATCAAAACAAGTATACAATTCATACATTTGACAGACCCTTCGAGCGTCACAACAGAGTATTGTCCGTCAATTATGATTGTGGCGTCGGCTTGTATGTGACATTATGGAGGAATCCTGTTTTACCTTTTCCCCGCCCATCTAGCTAAGCTCCACCCACGCTTTGCCCATGTTGAGCTCTAGAAATCTATACAGGTATGCTGTTGAATATTTTGAAACTAATTTTACTGTGTGCTGTTGCTGCCATATGCACCCGGTCAGATTACTTTCATATATTCAACGGCATGTTTATTAAATAGTAAAGAATTACAATTCGTACAACCTGACAGACTTTTTAAGATTTAAGACGAATTAGGTTGAGTCATTCATGACGTAATTGATTATGACATCATATGATTGATAGATAAACTGGATTCCTCCATTGATTATGATGTCAATTCTTGAGTGACAGGTTGTATTCATCCATTGTGTTTTTATTTCAGCTCTTGATGAAGGTGACATTGCATTGCTAAAGACATATGTGAGTACATGTACTGTGTAATATGTTTTACCAATAATCCAAATTGCTGAGCAGTATTTCTCATCTGTGCTAAAAATGAGTGGGTACCCTGGACTCACAGCTATGAATTATTAGCTCATCTGGCCAGAGTGGCCAAGTGAGCTTATGCCATGGTGACCATCCGGCGTCCGTCTGTCCGTCCGTCCATCCGTCAACTTTTCTTTACACGACTTCTTCTCAAGAACCACTGGACCGATTTCAGTTATATTTGGCAGGAAGTATTCTTATGTCATAGGGATCCAAGTTTGTTCAAACAAAGTCGATCGGCCAATTTGTGTTGTGGCCATCTTGGATTTTGGCCGATTTTAGGAAATGGCCTTAAAAATCTTCTCCGAAACTGCTTAGTGGATCGATTCAAAACTCACGAAATATCATATAGGGCAAGAGCTGAACCAAATTTGTTCGAAGGAACTTAATTCGCCAAATGGTTCGGCGGCCATCTTGGATGACCTGGTTTTCGTGAAAATGACTTATTCTGCAGAACTGCTGAATGGATCGGGCTGAAATTTTGGGGATATGATTATGGACTAAGGGCCATTAAAGTTTGTTCATGGGAAGTTGATAGGTAAAAAACATGGCCGCCGTGGACCAATCAAATTTTAGCATGTTTGGCTGCCATATTCAATTTTTTTATTTGATGGATTTTGAAGCCGAAATTGGTTTTCTTAACTCCGCTTACTTGTCAGTCAGCTGTCATATAGCGATGACCCCATCCGCCTTCTGTATGTCCGTGCATCCATCTGTCTGTCCGTCACCAACAATGGCGGCTCATTTTGTTATTTCTTGATGGATTGACACAAAACTTGGTCACAATGTTAATGTCGGCATCTAATATCTGTGTTGTGAAAATGAAACTGATAGGATGTCAGATGCCAGAGTTATCACTCCTTAAATATTTGCAGTCTCACTTTCATAGGGAAAATACAGGTTTGTTCCCACTGTCCATTGATTTATCACCATGTCAGATTTTATTGCCAAACTAGATATTAAATTCCAATTAACAGATTAACCTTTCCAATACTGTTGAAATATTTAAGATATGTATTATGTGCTCTGACATCTATCCTCTTTAAAATATTTTGAAATGTATTTGATTGAAAGTTGTTGCTGCCTATTTTTTAAATCAACTCCAGCTCACCCTACCCCTGCTGCTAACTTAGTGATTCAGCCAGATGCGCATGTGTTAAATGGATTGTGTGGTGGTGGGGAAGAACCTGCTATAAAGACCACCTACCTGCCTTTAGAGACCATTTTCTTCAATTGTATTTAAACCTCTGGTAACCGTCTGACTGAGTTTTTGCAGACGACATATTCCAAAGGTTATATCTCTGAACATGATAAATATTTTGAAAACAATTGGACTGAAAGTTGTTGGTGGCTAAGCCGCCAACAACTTTCAGTCGAATTGTTTTCAAAATATTGAAGAAGTCAAGAGCTTTTGAAAATTTAAATTATTGTCTGCACTGGCTTGCAGCAGTGAGACAGTTAAGAAACCATCTGTAGTTAGCACTGATATCATCCATTTTCACGTAAACATTGTTCAAAATCACTAATGAAAAAAAACCAGTCCAGAGATTGTTGTCAATATCTCGAAAACTAAACCACTTGACTGAAAGTCATTGGAAGTGACACCGATGGATGTAAAATTTAGTATGATTAGTTGAAATGCCAGGTGAACGATACAGGCCCATTGGGCCTCTTGTTGTGGTTACATGCTAGATTGTGTAGGTACATGTACAGGTAATCTTTAATGCAAAAACCTATAAGCTACTTAGTGTTATAACACAATTATTCAAGTTTTTCAGGGGACCCAGCACCACTGAATTTTCTGTGTGTATACCCTCAAAAAGCCCCCCCCCCCCCCCCATATCCCATCTTATCCCAGCATCTTGGACCATCTCAGTTTATTGGGAACATTGCAGGAAGGTGTTATACTGTCGAACATTTTGAAAGTAATTTTACTGAAAACGAAATACTCATCATTATCCAATCGACTTGTATGACTTGATTTAAACATACCTTTACATTACTTCAGATACATTGCAGGCCTGTGCTGTAATATTTCCAATGGTAACCCATAATAGATTGCCTTATATGTTTTAAGGAGACATATGGTAACATGTTTTAAGGAGACATATGGTAACCTAAACCTTAGAAAGCTCATTGATGTCCATACTAAATCAACAGATTAAGGTAACCCGTTTCAGGTCCCCTAAAATAAATTAAGGCAACTGTATGGAGAACATTTTCAACAGGTTACCATAACAGCACAGGCCTTCATTGTAAGTTACTTTTTAATCGTTTAGAAGAGGGGTCTATTTCTAGTTATGCTCTGCCATTTTATACATTGTATTATGTAATAGTTTTTCCCACTTCCTGCTTTTTTGGAATTTTAGTTTGAAACTTTGAAGCATTAATTCCAAAATATTTAAATTTCAAGGTAACTATTGTATAATGTATGGATGTATTTCAATTGCCCAACATTATGGTAAATGGTACATGTACAAAGGCCCTTCTTTGGCAGAAACCTATTTTATATGTTTGAGTTTGGAACGCAAGTACATGTACATGTGAGGCAGCCTACTAATACAGACCCGTATAGATATCACTAACACATTTAATAGAGGGATCCATTTCTAGCTATGCCCCACCCATTTCTAGCTAAGCTCAGCCCATGCTCTGCCCCTATTCGGATCGATCAAACCCTGAATTCCAAGAATCCCAATATCACGGTTACCTTACTGTAACCTGTTGAATATTTTGAAACTTATTTGATTGGATGCTGTTGCTGCCTGCAGTACCCTGTGAAATTAGTTTCGAATTATTCAACAGCCTGTTTATAATTAAGGAGTAAAGACATACAATTTGTACACTTGACAGACTATTCAATGGTCATTACTGAGCTAGATATGTCATTCATTACGCATTTTGATTGTGACATCAGTCTACGTGTGACTGATTACGACATCATATACTTGAATGACAGATCAGATTTATCAATTGTCAGTTTCCACCGTTTTCGGTATGGATTGACTCGGGGAACTTGTGAACTCCTATTAAAGCTCCTTCAGATGAACTGTATTATATCAAATATATATTTGTCTGTCATGTTAGCATAGGAGTTATGCATTGTTATTACACTTACAGGGAGTTGGTCAGTACAGCAAGCTTATCAAGGCATGCGAGGATGATATAGAGAATACCATGAAGCGAGTCAATGAACTGGCTGGTGAGTCATATTATATTCAATCTTGGGTGGATGGATTGCATCCACATAGTATATATGTATGTGTGCGTGTGCACACTTGTGCGGCAGGTGGACCGGCAGGGGTGGGGAGGGATTGTTGCGCCATCTCATTTCTTAGGATAATAAATGTTACCTACTGGTATGTATTAACCGGTATGTAAATCAATGGGCCTCTTCAGTTTTAGCTATGCCCCTCCCATCCCTAGTTAATCTCCAGCCACACCTCACTCGTGTTGGGATCGATTGATCCCTGAACTTCTTGACTTTCAATTTCAAGGGAGACCTGTTGAATAGCTTAATAGTCTGACACGTTTTACGAATTGTATGTCTTTACCATTTAATAAACATTCTGTTGAATATTTTGAAACTAATTTGACTGGGTGCTGTTGCTGCCTAAGCAACAGCGCCCAGTCAAATTAGTTTCAAAATATTCAACAGAATGTTTATTAAATAGTAAAGACATAGAATTCGTAAAACGTGTCAGACTATTAAGCATTAAAGATAGACTATATCGAGTCATTCATGACATCATGAATATGATGTCATCATACACATAACTTAGTTAATTATGACGTCATATTATGTATATGACATTCTATCTCTCTAACTGATGGATTGTGCCTATGGACTGTAACATACATGTACCTCATTAGAAATTGTTGACTCATTAAAGGAATCCGAGGAACACTGAGTTGCTTGAACATGTACATTGGGAAAGTGTAGCAATATTTAGTTCTAAGCCCTTATTTGTAAAACTTTACAGTGTATACATGAAAGTAAATAGACCTTTTATAATCAAATATGCTGGCATGCTGTCATTGAAACCAATCTGACACTCAATCCAATTCATCCATGCTATCACATCAGTTCAAATTCAGATCATCCATACAGGTACACACATAAGGTGTTAAATATTCTGGAGCTAATTTGGCTGCAAGGTGTTTCAAGATGCTTTAGCCAGCAACAGCTGCCAGTCTGAACATTAGTTGAACAATAATTATCAGAATATTTCTAATGACAGAAATTTTTTATATTTTGTACCGCGTATTTCCATTAGTTTTCCTCAAGATTTGCAAAGTGGGCTGACGCTTGAAAAATACAAACTGTTTCTGGGCAATAATTTGAGTTAAATTAATTGGATTTGAACCAGATTTGGAATATAAATCAGTATTCGTAACGTGGATTTCTGAAGTTTCCTGTTCAGTGAGTTTGTGACAGCATTTGGTAAGTTTGTTGGAGTTTAATTTTGTCATTGAAAAATATTAACTTTAACCCTATCAATGACAAATTCCTGAAAAATGACATTCTTTATGACGTATAGCATATTCTGTTGAATATTGGGAAATTAATATCACTGGAAGCCATTGCTGCCATAGGGAACAATGGCTTCCAGTCATATTAATTTCAAAATATTCAACAGCTTTCCTGTTTGTTTGCTTTGAGATTAAGGTACAGGGAATTTACCAGTGAAAGAGTTAAGTGACCTGTCATTTCCTTACAACCATCAGTAAAATGTAGGCTCATATATATATATATATATATATATATATATATATATATATATATATATATATATATATATATATATATATATATATATCTATCAGTCATAAATGCAGCAAACAAGTGTACTGCTCAGACATGCCAGATTCCTTACATCTCATTTCCACAAAAAGTGTTAATGCAGTGGATTGGTATTGCTCACGATGCCGTGTTAACATTTATCTGACATGATGTTGTATTCTCACTATTTCCAGGTATTAAGGAGTCGGATACTGGCTTGGCAAACCCAGCATTGTGGGATCTAGCAGCTGACAAACAGACACTACAGAGTAAGCATTTCTATAACATACTCAGTGGTCAGTGGTCACTCATGTGGGTGGCATAGGGGCTGATATTAACCTGGATAAGCTACTAGTCAGCCTGACTAGTTAGCTGTAAATTCATTTATGCTAGTTCTTGTATCAATGGGCCTTTCTAGTTTTAACTATGCCCCGCTCATCTCTAGCTAAGCTCCACCCACACTTCGCTGTGTTGGGGTTTGATCGATCCCCGAATGCTCTAACTATCAATTTCCTGAAAACTATACAGGTAAGCTGTTGAATATTTTGTAACTAATTTGACTGGGTGCTGTTGCTACCATATGTAGTAACAGCACCCTGTCAAATTAGTTTCAAAATATTCAACAGAATATTTATTAAATAGTAAAGACATACAATTCGTACAACAACGCATAGTCCATCTCTCAAATATGCGTTCGTGACATACTTATCTACGTCATTCATTATGATGTCATTCTACACGTCACGTAGTTGATTATGACGTCATATGATGGGTGGACACGCTGGAAAGGTGAATTATCTATAAGCTCTTTCATAACAAAGTCACTGAAAACAATAGACCATTTCTAGCTACACTCCGCCCACTGTTTCCCAGTGTTTGTATTGATTTTAACACTTATGACTGAATTCGCAGAATGTTAATTTCATGGTAACTATGCAGGTAAGTTCACTAAGTTGTTGAATATTTTGAAACTAATTTACATATAACTTGGAGCAACAACTCACTAGTAAAATTAGTTTCAAAATATTCACCAAAATGTTTATTAAATTAAGCATTCACCAAAGACATACAATGTGTACACTTTCATGACAGGCTATTGACGCAATCGTGATACACATCATTTTGATTGTGAGTATGTTATGTCAGCCAACATGTGACATATTTGATTATGAGGTAGGATACGTGACTGACAGATAGGATCCCTACATTGTGAACCTGCATTATTCAGTTCCATCTTTTAATGACAGCTGGTGTTATTTTGAAAACTAATGTTGTCAGGAGCAACGAGTCGGCTTTCGGCAATTTTGCTTTCAAAGTTTTGCCAATTTTCTATCAATTTCATGATATGACCGTGGATTAGTGTATCTAATGGTTATTTTTTTAGTATCAATGTAGTGTTTAAGATGCTAATCTTTACTACAGCTCTGAAAAAAATAGTCTTATGTTGTAATTCTTTCCAGGTGAGCAGCCCTTGCAGGTTGCACGATGCACGAAGATTATCAATGCTGATTCAGACGATCCAAAGTACATCATCAATGTGAAACAGTTTGCAAAGTTTGTGGTCGACCTCGGGGATCAGGTTGCACCAACTGACATAGAGGAAGGGATGAGAGTTGGGTATGTATGGGTAGAAATCTCGCTTGAATTGACTACATTTATGGGTGGCAATCCTGCTGGAGAGTCCGGTACATGTGTGGGTGGCAATCCTGCTGGAGAGTCTGGTACACTTATGGGTGGCAATCCTGCTGGAGAGTCTGGTACATGTGTGGGTGGCAATCCTGCTGAAGAGTCAGGTACATGTGTGGGTGGCAATCCTGCTGGAGAGTCTGGTACACTTATGGGTGGCAATCCTGCTGGAGAGTCTGGTACATTTATGGGTGGCAATCCTGCTGGAGAGTCTGGTACATTTATGGGTGGCAATCTTGCTGGAGAGTCAGGTACAGTTATGGGTGGCAATCTTGCTGGAGAGTCGGGCACATGTATGAGTGGCAATTCTGTTGGAGAGTTAGGTACATGTATTGGTGGCAATCTTGCTGGAGTCGGGCAGGGTTGATAAAAATCATGATTTTTTTTATAAAAATCAAAAAAATCGGATTTTTTTGATTTTAATCGATTTTTTTGATTTAAATCAGATTTTTATAACCATGTTTTTTATATTACTAATTAATGATAAGATATGCAATTTTAAGTCAATTTAATTAATTTATTTCAAATCAGATCAATATAGTTATACATGTATATGATGATTCATTTGTTAAGTAACTTGTAAACAAAAACAAGCTTGCCAGCTTTCTCAGTACCAAGACGGTTTCTCACTTTTGAATGCACAAAACCAAAAGTTGAGAATATTCTCTCAACACCTGCACTAGAGGCAGTAGCACCAAGTATTGCATATATCATGTTTAGCACATGGTCACTGACTCTGTCTGATAGAGATTTCCACCAGGCAAAGGGAGACACAGATTCCAGAACAGATGAACTAAACAAGTAATCCTTAAATGGATCTGCTCTGGCCCGGTAGTTCATGATTATAGGTATCATGTCTGGGGATGACACAGACACATACTCCATCACACTGTCAGTTTCCTTGGTAGACAATCCTTTACCAGCAGTACGCGGATCCAAAATATAGGCGAGATAGTGGGCAGGAGTGAGTGCCTGCTTACATCGTTCGTGGAACTTCTTCATAATGCTTAATGATACCCCACCTTCTTCAAAGTCTTTTTCCAACTTCTTCCATACACTAACTGCATCACTGAGAAAACAGCTATCACTCTGTACTATATCCAGGGCAATGGAGATTGGCTTAAGGAGCCTCAAATAGTCCTCTGCTTGTCTCTTTATCCCAATATTTTGCACTTTACTAGCCACATTTGTGTCTATACTATCCCTATTTTCCTCACACACTTTCAAAATGATGGACCAGTTATCCAGGTAGCACTGAAGGCAGTCAGCTAGCGTATTCCAGCGGACATCTTGTGGTAGGACGAGTCGCTTGCCTCCCTCTGCCTTGTACCATGCTGCTGGTAAATGTGTATTGCGAAAGTACTTCACAATCTGTGTGACGTGTTCCTTAACACCCTTGATCTCTATGTCATGAGCAAGTAGGTTCATGAGGTGGGCTGAACATCCATGGGCAATAATGTCTTTGTGGTCTTTCTTCAGTTCTTCACGCATCTTACGCATGTTAGCCGCATTGTCAGTTACAATGCTACCTATGTTACATTTAAACTGTTCTTCGCAATGTTTAATAGCACTACTAGCAACCTGTTTCATGTACTCAGCAGTGTGACTGTGGCCTGACTTATCCACAGTCTCAGTAAGATAGGAATCACCATCCGAAGTGGTTACAGAGACACAAACTACAGGTTCATTATGTATATTACTCCAACCATCTAAACACATGGAGACAGTCTTGCCTTCAAGCCTTTCTTTACACTCATCCTGCAGTGACTGCTGAACCTTGTCCAGTAAACTACCGGCTACTTCATACCGACTTGGTGGGCAGTAGCCTGGTCTCAGCATCTGGACTAGTTTAATGAACTCTGGATGTGTGACTGCAGAGAATGGTGTGTTAGTAGCGTACACGTAGCGACCGACTTGCTCATCGATGGCGTCTTTCTCAATTTGGGATGTTCTCAAAACATAGTGGTCTAGACCTGCAAAATAAAATATTACTGTATCAGCCAGGAAAGGTAGACACATGTGGGATAATGTTGACATTAGTGTGCTAAGGGTTAACTGGCTGACTGCTCTGAGCTACTTGAGAATAGTTTCAAGCTGCATTACTCAAAACCTGCTAAATAGTGTGAAAACAATATAACTCAAAGTTGTTGGTGATTTATTCACCAAGAAGTTTCAGTCAAATTGTTTTCAAAATATTAAAGTAAATTTTTTTAGTTATTAATTTAGCAATATTACTGTTTCAGCCAGGAAAGGTAGACACATGTGGGATAATGTTGACATTAGTGTGCTAAGGGTTAACTGGCTGACTGCTCTGAGCTACTTGAGAATAGTTTCAAGCTGCATTACTCAAAACCTGCTAAATAGTGTGAAAACAATTTGACTGAAAGTTGTTGGTGATTTACTCACCAAGAAGTTTCAGTCAAATTGTTTTCAAAATATTTAGTAGTTTTTAGATGAGTCTCACTATAGTTTTCTGACATAAATCTTTTTAGGAATTTGGGATTAAAATTACAGTACTATGCAGTGATAAGGTTAATGTGTCCAAATTAAGCCAATTAACTACCTGACTGCTTAACTGTTATGTAACACCACAGGTGTTATCACCTCACACAATCAATAAAGGGGTCTGCTCTTGAACAACACTGCTGTCCTATAAAGATCTCACAGTAATAGACTAACTAAGGTGGTAACCCTTTGATTGCCTTGTTTATTTAATTTATTTTTAAATAAGGCAGTGTATTTGTTTGCAAAATTATTTAACTGTAGAAAACATATAGACTGTAACTGAAGGATTAGCTATTGGTAGGCGTACACAACGGTGATGACTCCCCTGCCTCTGGGGCAGGGCGCTTCCTAGGCGTAGAGACTGTTATTGCTGGTGTATCTTGTGTATCAGTCTTACATTCACTATGATGCTGCTTCATACGTGCTACTATGCCTTGCATAGATTTGCCACATTCTTTACACTTAGCCTTACAACCAGATTTACCAATCTCAACATCCTTATCAAAGTACATCCAAATGTGATCTTGCTTTCTTCCAGGCATCTTAACTTATTTTGAACAAATGATGAGTTAAGAAACATTCTATTTGCTTATATGTACTGTGGGATTCAATGTGTTTTCTTAACCTGGCTGCATGTAAACCAGATCTCTCTTACACGAGTGCTGTCTATGTTTTTTTATCCATCAATGTCCATCAGTTTACATACATTGTTTATCAAAGTCAGAGAAAGGAGTTAGCCTGAATGTTTTGATAATCTAGCAAAGTCTGGGCAGTAAATGGGGATAATGGGGTTATAGTATCAGGGACAGAAGCAACACCTATAAAACAACTGTGAGGCAAGGTCAAAACAACAGTTTTTAAAGGTTATTGGGTGTATACAGATGAAATAAAGCAAGTAATACAATATGATGATTTTATTAAAAAAACACTGACTTTTAAAAAAATCGCATCATGATTTTTTTGATTTTTTTGGACTGATTTTAATCATGATTTAAATCACTGATTTTAATCATTTGATTTAAATCAAACAACCCTGGAGACTAAAATTTGCGTTCGTTGATGATAGACGTGTTTTAGATTAGTGTAATTTGCGTCCATTATTGCGTTTGCGAAAAAATTATAGTGCTTAGTGAGACTAGAGTTTAAGGAACAGTGTTATTTGATAATTCTTTTCTTTAAGCTATTTTAAACATTTTCCGTTTGAGGCTCGTTCGCGTGCATCAAGCACTAGCTTTTCCGCCAGTAAAATCGTTGTTGTTGTCGGCCATTAGGGTTGTCCTGCTCGTTTGTGTTTGGCGCCATTTTCGAAAACAAAGCTCTTTATTTTTACGTTTATTTGCTGTGCTCCCCGAGTCGTAACTACAAGGTATTGTTATTAAATTATTTTAATAAATTTCGTAACCTTAAAATCTGTTTAAACCTTTTTGATCAATTTTCTTTTGGATGTTCGTCTGCGTGAGTTAGAACACTAGATTTTCGCCACTCAAACAGCCGCATTTGTCGGCCATTAGTGCTAGTCTTGATCGACTTCGACACCAATTTTCGAAAAAAAAAAAAAAATATAAATAAATAAAAATTAAAATTTTTTTTTTGGAATCGTCCTTTCAGTGCTTAGTTGGAATTTTCGCGAATTTTACCGAAGGGGATGACACTGCACTGATATATTGGTAACGGTTACTAGGCATAATCTACCTCCTCTCTACACTTCAGCCTTTCACAGCCTACTCTACTCATCTCCTTAACACATTACTTCTACTGCATTCTATCCTATCTCTCATACTGTACCTACTAAATTATCCTACTACACACTACCCTCTAAACAATCCACACCTTTGGGTAAGTAAAATGGAGGAAGCTGACTCCCTCAAGCAGCCTCCTGAAGTCACAGCCAACGCGGCGCCAAGTGGTGTCAAAAACGACGAAGTGGCCATGGATGAGTTCACCCACGAACAGGTGGCTCAGCAGGTGATAATCCTGGAGAATAATCTCCAGAACACACCAGGCCCCAAAAGGAAGAGGATGGTCGGGGTGTTAGAGGAGGGGGAGGAAGTGGGAGGAAGGGAAGGCACCCCCAGCAAGAGGTCTCGGGACAAGGGGGCCTCCCCAGTGGGAGGGAGAGACCAAACCACCACGCAGAGCGGGGGTTCCCCGGGTGGGGCGACCAGTAGGGAAGGGAGGGAAGTGGGACAAAAAGGGGGGCAGAGAAATGGTACCCAGGGAAGGAGGGTCAGAGTCAAGGGACTCGCGGGAAACGATTTTGCGGGGTTAACCCGCATGATAATATATAGGTTGCTGTATGCCATGGTGGGCATGCTGGCTGGCCTAGACAAGAGAGATGGGGAGGTGTTGGTAACCACCACCAGTGAAGGGCAGTTTCAGAAGCTGCTCAAAATCACCATGATAGGCAGCCACGTGGTGTCTATCGAAGAGCACACCACAAAAAAGACTGAACAAAAAAAAGCGGTAGGTGTCATATCGGGAGTCCCAAGGGACTTCACGAATGACGATATAAAGGAGGAATTGAACGCCCATGGGGAACGCAAAGTGGAGTGGGTGGGTCGGATTGGCGGAACAGCCAGACCGACCTATGCAGTGAAACTGGTTTTCGAGTCAGACGAACTGCCAAGTAAGGTAAAACTGGGATGGATGAGCTTCAAAGTTAAGCCATACATCCCAGAGCCCGTCAGATGCTTTAGATGCCACCTGCTGGGTCACGTGGCAAAGCACTGCAGATCAAAAGCCAGCGCGTGCGTAAACTGTGGAGGAAACCACAAACGGGAGGACTGCCAGCAGACCCCCCACTGTAGGAACTGCAAGGGGCTCCACAGTGCTGCATATCGCGGATGTCCGGCTTTGCAAAAAGCCAAGGACATCCTCAAGGTCAAATCGACAGATCAGGTCTCATACGGGGAGGCAAAGAAGAAGGTTACCCAGCAAAAAAGCAGGGAAACCGAACAGCCAACTGGAATACCAGCACCTGGACCAGCCATACCTCTGGAAAGTACAGCATGGCAGAAAAGGGCTGACTCCGTAAGGAGGAAGCTGGCCACCCCCAGGAGGGACTGCTCAGTACCGAGACAGCAGGAAAGAGGGGAGGAGGCTCCTACTGAGCCACCTACAATAGATACGGCCACGCCCACCCTCCCGCTTGGGAGTCCGGCCAGAAAAGCCGGCAAACAGCCCAAAAGGCAAACAAAAACGCCAAAAAAACCCGCCTGCAAAGGGCTCAAAGTTGTAGGCAGGAGCAGGGCCCGAAACCAAAGGGCTGAACAAATCGGCACATTGGAGGTACCTCTAGTGGAAAAACAGGCTATCAAACCTGTGAACCCCACTAGCAGTACTGGCAGATGCAGTGACCTGCCGGCCGAGACCACCAGAGGGACACCAACGAGCGAGGTAAGTCCCACCCCCATGGTTGGAGAGCATAAAATTGTCTTAAATGTACAAACCTTCAGATTGATCATTGAGACGATCATATCATCAGTTTGCACTGACAACGAAGCAGCAAGGAACAAGGTTGATGTGGACGGCCTCGTTGCGAAATTCGTAGAACTTTGCTCCTCTTCGAACTAATCATGGGGGTCAAAATTCTTCAGTGGAACGTTCGAGGCACCCGGTCTAATACCAACCTCGACGAATTGTGGAACACATTCCACAACGAAAATGACCACCCAGACATTATATGTCTACAGGAAACCCGTCTGAAACCCAACCAGGATTTCAAAAGGTACAACTACAATGTCGAAAGACAAGACCGTACCACAGAATCTGCAACCACCCCTAGGGGTGAAGGCGGTGGCGGCATAGCGACCCTCATAAAAAGTAATCTTTCCTACAAAAGGTTGCCACAACGTGAGAGTAGCGTAGAGCACCTTACGATAGAAATAGAAATCAATCACGAAACTATTAATATTGTAAACGTCTATAGTCCCAGGTTGCACTCTTCCTCGGACTACGACAAGCTCCTTGAAGGCCTAGAAGGTGAAACAATACTTCTGGGCGACTTCAACTCCCACCATGCCCTATGGGGGAGCAAAACCACGAACCCCAAAGGCCGAGTATTAGAACAGGTTATTGACAACTACAACCTGTGCCTACTAAATGACCATAGACCCACCAGATATAACTCTAGTGATGGAGAATGGTCGGTCTTGGACCTGTGCCTCATAACACCTGGCCTACGACCAACCCCCAGCTGGGACATCCAAGACCAGCTCCTCGGCAGCGACCACCTCCCTATCAAAATACAGATAGGAAGCCTACAGAACAAGAACGAGGCGCCACTGCACAGGAACAATTGGAATCTGAAAAAGGCCAACTGGACCGAATACAAGCACACAATGGCCATGGAGCTGGAGACACCGATTACTAGTACCAGCACCGAGGAATATTATGAGCAGTGTATGGGGATTCTCTACAAGGCTGCCAACTCAGCCATCCCCCAATCAAAGCCAGACAATAACCCCAAACACAAACGCGTGCCTTGGTGGAACAGGGAGTGCCAAGAAGCAGTTAAGCTCAAGAAAATAGCCTGGAATAGACTAAAGAGAAACTTCAGCATTGAACGCCTAGTCGAGCACAAGAGACTACAGGCCAAGGTAACAAGAACCATCAAAAAGGCAAAACGCGATCACTGGCGACAATACTGCTCTGAAATCACTCGGTTCACACCCTCGAGCCAAATATGGCGCAAAGCGAAAGCTATTGCCAGCGAAAAAACCAAATCCAAAAACCCCTTACCCACCCTCATAGCAAATGGGGTAAAGCACGCCAACGACAAGGAAAAAGCTGAAGTGCTTGCCACAGTCTTCATTGCAACCAGTAGCAGTGATAACCATGACCCTGACTTTGTAGCTACCAAAACAAAGGTTGATGAGCATATCAATCACCTGTTCAGCTCAGGGAAATGCGAAGATCCTAACAACCGAGACATCAACAAAACCTTCAACAGAATGGAGCTTGAGCAAGCCCTTGGCAGAGGCAAAAGCTCCTCACCAGGTGAGGATGGCCTGAAATACGACATGCTTCGTAATATGCCAGAGGAGGGTAATCAAATGCTACTCAATCTCTACAACCTTGTATGGAGCTCTGGAAAAATGCCATCAGTATGGAAAACGGGGATCGTGGTTCCTATCCCAAAACAAGGGAAGGACAAAACTGACCCAAGATCATATCGACCAATCTCCCTGACGAGCTGTCTCTGCAAAGTCATGGAGAGGATGATCAAAAACCGACTAGAACATGAGTTCGAACACAACGGTCTACTCCACCCTTGGCAGAGTGGCTTCAGAAAGGGCAGACGCACTACGGACCACCTAGTCAGACTGACGGAGGCAGCCAAGAAAGCCCTAGATGCCGGAAGAGGAAACACAACAATAGGAGTTTTCCTAGACGTTGAGAAAGCCTTTGATATGATGTGGCGAAACGGAGTCCTAAAAAAACTCTATGACTTTGGCTACCGTGGCCGCATCCTATTCTGGATACGAGATTTTCTCGATAACAGAAGGATTAGCGTCCGCGTTAATGGGCAAATGTCTAGGGAACAAACATTGGAAAACGGCACCCCGCAGGGTGGCGTAATAAGCCCCCTACTGTTCAATATCATGATGAGTGATCTACCCAAAGACATTGAAAAAGACCATGCACTGGGTCCCAACGCAATAGGCGGGTCTATCTTCGCTGATGACACAGCATTGTGGAACAAATATGCGAAGATAGACCGTGCACGTAAGACCATGCAGAAAGTTCTGGACATAGTCTCACGGTGGTGCAAAAAAAATGGCTTCAAACTGTCTGCGGAAAAAACAGTTCAAATCAATTTTACCAATGTTAAATACATAAACCATGATGCAAATCTGTACCTCAATGGTCAGAAAGTCAAGACATGTGCTGAAGCCAAATTCCTGGGACTAACATTTGACAGAAAGCTCACGTGGAACCCCCACATCAAGAGTCTGAGGGAGAGATGCTTCAAGCAATTAAATCTCCTTCGCTCATTAACAAAGCACACCTGGGGTGCAGACCTGCCGAGCATGCTTATGCTATACCGCGGCCTAATCCTGTCAAGGATAGACTATGGATGCGAAGCATATGCCACAGCGAGAAAGTCACTGTTAGAAACCATTGACACTCTCCAAACAAAATGCCTGCGCATTTGCTGTGGTGCCTCACAGAGTAGCCCTCGAGATGCAATCAACGTAGAGTGTGGAGAAATCCCATTAGATCTGCGAAGAGAGGAACGGCTTCTCAAATTCTGGACATACCTACAAAGCTCTGCACCCACCCACCCTACCAGGGAGGTATGTCTTCCATGCAAGGAGCACCTAAGACACAAGGTGCTGCCCAAAATGACCAAAAAGACCAAACCACCAGGCCTGTTAATGACAGAGCTCGTCAGTGCCACTGAACTGGTAAACGTCGAAATAGAAAGCTCAAGGCCGGCTCCTGACCCGCCATGGCTACTTCCGCAGATCAAGGCGCATGACAGCCTATCCTCACAGATAAGCAAGAAAGACCCACCAGCGCTAATCAAGAGCTACGCTCTGGAAAACATTGACAACAGATGGAAGGAGCACAGGAAAATCTATACCGACGCCTCCAAAATGCCCTACTCTGGCGAATGCGGAGCAGGAGTAGTCATAGGCGACCAGGAAGAAGTCCTCAAGTACAAGCTTCCGAATCACTTGTCTATATTCACAGCCGAACTGGTGGCAATTAAAAAGGCTCTAGAATGGATTAAAACAGCAAATCCAGGCAAATACGTTATACTCACAGACTCACTAAGCTCAGTGAAGAGCTTCAAATCTAGCAGCAGCAAGAGCAGGGACAACCTAATCAAGGAAATCCGGCAGCTGTATGCAACTGTGGTGACTGACAACAACACCGTGGACATCGACTGGGTCCCAAGCCATGTTGACATTAAAGGCAATGAACAGGCAGACGAGGCAGCCAAGCAAGCGCTCAAAGATGGAACTATGACCAGCATAGGACTCTCAAAGTCCGAAGCGAATGCCCTGGTCAAAAGCCACATCAACAGCAAATGGCAAAGACAATGGGACGAAAGCACAACCGGCAGATCCCTGTACAGAGTCGTCCCTGCAGTCAAACGCAAATACCAAAACCACATCCCAGGACGCCAAGGCGACATTGTATTACGCCACATCAGAATGGGTCGGATCAGCGTTAACCAGACACGAAAAAAACTCAACCTGTCAGACACAGACCAATGTGAGGCCTGCAAGGAGACTGAAACTCTAGACCACTTCTTCCTACGGTGCACTGAATATGCAGACATTAGAAAGGAACTCATCAATACGCTGAGAAAGGGACACTTCAATCTTGACCCTATAGAAGACATTATAGCGATGCGTGACCGACAGATCAACCACGAATTAATCAAGTTCGTGCTTGCATCGGACAAACACATCACATAATCAGAACACATTCTGATTAGCCCAAGACACAGACCGAGACAACCCTCGGGAGGTGTCAGGTCCGAAACGCAAATCACTCCCCTAGGCGCATGAGGTGTCAGGTCCGAGGGGAATCGCATCACACTTTTTCCCCTAGGCGCATGAGGTGTCAGGTCCGAGGGGAAATACGTGTAAGCGAACGATTTGCAGTTTGCATGACCTATACAGCATGTTAGCTCTGATGTCAAAAAAGCAAACACGTGAGACGGCGCAAGAAGCACTCTTCTGCGGCCTCTACGACCCCGGCCTGTCCTGCGGCACTTACTGCCTTCCAATCCCCGGCCTCTACTGCGGCATTTAGTGCCTTCCCACCATCGACCTCTACGGCTATTGCAGCATACTGCCACCCCACAACCGACCCCTGGTCACTGCAGCATTTACTGCCTCACCACCCTCGTGAGGTGTCATGTTCGAGGAGAAACGCAAATCACTTCCCCTAGGCGCATGAGGTGTCAGGTCCGAGGGGAATCGCTTCGCACTTTTTCCCCTAGGCGCATGAGGTGTCAGGTCCGAGGGGAAATATGTGTAAGCGAATGATTTGCTGTGTTGCATGGCCTTTAAAGTATGTTATCTGTAATGTCATTTCTTTCAGAGCCAGAGCTGGAGCTGGAGCAAAAATGCAGCAACGAAAACAACAATGACAGACGGGCAGAAAGACAGATGGAGGACTGGAATGGACAACAGAACAACAGATGGGCCGGCCTGGCGGCGGACCGCGAGGGATATGGACGTGTGTCCATCTCTTTCGTGGCCCGTAGGCAGGTATGCTTGTCTGTCGAACAGACTGACAAACCAATCAACAAATGGACAGACTGACGGACAACTCTGGGCACAGCAAGCTGCTGGAGTACGCTTAAGCAATGTACTTGGCCCCACTTGCTCAGTCTTCTCGGATGGGACTTTAAACTGAGGTCCCGTCACACAGTGCCCATCACTGTGTGAACGTGAGCTAGGGTTAGGTAGGCAAGAAATTTCGGCATAGTCAAAGTAAACCGGATGCTGAATGGATCCCTCCTCGGATGGAACCACGCAACATACGGATTACAAAACCAAAACCAAATTGCTAGAATTAGAATCTTTCGGAATTTTCGAGGGGACTATGGAGGGATGTAACCCGGATGACTGACCGAGTTCGTCCTCGGACGGTCACAGTCACCATACGGGCTACCTAACCAATCAAAATCAAACAAGTGCGCGCTGGTGCCTGCTCGGATGATGGCCAGAAGACCAAATGGGTCCCAGGACCCGAAAGACCCCACACCCCAACCTCCCCACTCCCCCCAAAGGGGCCGGGAGGTCTCTGACCTAAAGCCCCCCCTTGGGTGCATCAGGTCATAAGACCGTACACACCTCCCCCGACCCAACACCTACCCCATCCCTTACCCACCCCTGTTAGGTCCAGGTTAGGCCATCCCCATTACACACGCCCAAGCATGAGGAGCAACAAAAAAAGCCATGGAAAAGAACAGCAACATGAGACAAAATCGAGAGACAACGATCAACACACACATACACACAGAGAGAGACACAAGCTAATGCACAAACCGACGTCACAAGAATTCACAAGAATTCAACAGAAACCATAAAGGCCAGGCGTGAGTCTAGACCCTAGCATTGGGAACTAGCATATAAACGCCTCAAATATTACAACACACACACACGGTCAAAACAACAGTTTTTAAAGGTTATTGGGTGTATACAGATGAAATAAAGCAAGTAATACAATATGATGATTTTATTAAAAAAACACTGACTTTTAAAAAAATCGCATCATGATTTTTTTGATTTTTTTGGACTGATTTTAATCATGATTTAAATCACTGATTTTAATCATTTGATTTAAATCAAACAACCCTGGAGTCGGGTACATGTATGTGTGGCAATCCTGCTGGAGAGTTGGATACATTTATGGGTTGCAATTCCGCTGAAGAGTCGGGTACATGTATGGGTGGCAATCCTGTTGGAGGGTTGGGTAAATGTATGGGTGTCTGTCCTGCAGGAAACATCATCTGCCATTTCGGGTGATGACCTTTTAACCTCCTGAATTTATTTTTTTAAATTAAATCTTTTCATAGAAAATGTCGATTTTCAGACAAAGAGAAGACTATTTTTGAAACTCTTCCACTGAAATGACTGGCTCTGTTATTGAGCCAGTCATTCCAGTGGTAAATTAAAAAAAAATAGTCTCTTGGTCTGCAAATTGACATTTTGCAAGACCGCTGCAAAAGCCGTTTTTGGCTGGTATTAGTGTTAAAGGGTTAATGCTCAACTCTGTCAGTATTTTAAGTACAGGCTTCATGCCTGCAAAATACCTGCAAGCGAGGGTGCATGCACATCAACCTGGACTAAAGTAGCCTCTGCGGTGGTATTGAGGAATGTCTATCTGCAGGCCAAGGGAAGACAATTTTAGGAAAATTTACCACTTGGATGACGCGCGATTATCGAGGCAGTCATTCCAGGGGTAAAATTTCAGAAATAGTTTTCTTGTGGCCCTGCAAATGGACATTTAATGAGCAAAAACTTCTTGACCATTAAAGGGTTAAAGTAGCTGCGACCTATATATGTGGCTGTGTAAAATATGTACATTGTACATGTACAAGATTCTATAATAGAGATTATAATATTTAGGTGACTTGAACCCTTTAATGGTCAAATTTTGTCAAGAAAGTTTATGCTTAGTGAATGTCAATTTGCCGGTCAAGAGAAGACTATTTATGGTTACTGAGCCAGTCATTCAGTTGTAAAATTTCAAAATATTCTCAGCCTGCCAGTTTTGGCCGGCTTGACCATTAAAGGGTTAAAGACAACTTAATTATTCATCATTCAGCCATCATTAGTCTGCTTTCTGCCAACTACATGTAAGCAGACTATTTTAGACAAACATGTGTTTCATTATACTATGTTTGTTTTTAGACATGTTCATTATATTGTATTTTAGTCTTGTCCACTATATTGTGTCTTAGACTTGCCCATTTGATTGTGTATTAAACTTGTCCACTAGATTGTGACTTAGACTTGTCCACTATATTGTGTTTTAGACATGTCCACTATATTATGTCTTAGCCCTTTAGGCCTTCGGTCTTGGGAAATGTCGATTTGCAGACTAAGAAAAGGCTGGGTTTTTTAATTTAGCACTGGAATGACTGCCTCGATAACCGAGCCAGTCATTCCAGTGGTAAATTTTTCAGAAATAATCTCTTGGTTTTGCGAGTGGACATTTTTATGAGAAAATTTAGATTTTCTTCAACAAATTTGAGGGTAGAAATGTTAAACATGTTCCGTTTTAACCATGTTCATTGTTTTGTGTTTCTGTTTCTCATACAGTGTCGACAGAAATAAGTACCAGATCCACATTCCACTTCCACCAAAAATTGACCCCACAGTCACTATGATGCAGGTAGGTACTGCAGATATTCAATGATAATCATCAATACATGTATGGCCAAGAAAATTTCAATTTTCTCATAGAAAGTGTCCATTTGCAGATCAAGATTTACTGAGGCAGTATGTCCAGTGGAAAATTTTCCAAAACAGTCTTCTCTTGGTCTGTAGATGGAGATTTCACTAAACCACTGGTGAAGTCATGTTTGGATGGCTTGCACGATTATCCGATATTATCAAAAATCGCGATCTTTTTTTTCCAGCCACTATTTTTTACGATATGATTTTGGAAAAAATCGAAATATCGCGAAAATTATATTGTCACATCGTATTCTGCCTACATGTATGTGTCATGTGTTTGTAGCGTAGCCTTCTATTACGGCAAGCTGTTCAATTTATTTCCAAACCAACATCTTTGCGAGAGGAGTTGGCTCATCAAATATGGTCTACATGCTTTAGCCAGCAAGGTGATCTATCCGAGATGTTTCTGAAGGCTAACTATTATTAGTAAAATATATTAATCACATGATTTTGCTCGCTCTCCTGATTTTGGAGGCGAGAGGTTCACAAGTGTGATAGCTACATGAGACAGTATACACGCTTTACCTTGCAAGGTGAAATATCTGAGATGTTTCTGATGGCTAACTATTATTAGTAAACAGGTACTCCGTAAATGCAGATCAGATCTAAACATTAGATGTCTATGGATCTAAAGTGCATTCCTAATATCACGTGATTGGTACATTTTCACAAAGCCGACATGAAATGTCACATTTCTGGATGAATTTTGGTGTAATAAACGATGATTATAACAGAGTACGCAATATTTAGGGTCGAGTTCAACTCCTAACCATAGTTATCTATAGCTAACTAGAATACAAGTTGAACTTCTAATAGTTAACTAGCTAGTCAACCGAGCACCCAACCTTGGTTCAGATGGTTAGTGCGATATTTGCGTAAATTTCAAAAAGGCAGTTTGCTTGCCACGAATAAATGCATATAAAAGTATACATATTTCACTAAATAACTTAGGTTTGATGAAATTATGCTTTCCCATTGTATATCAATGTTCCCAAGCCCATATTCCTTCCCACTTTATGCCATATGGACGCTCTTTGACGTTTTAGCAGACAAAAATAACCCATTTTCGTATGTCATCAAAACAGATGACAGAAAGGGTTAATGGAGACTGGTACCCGGCTCCAAATTTTCTGCAATAGTAATTCAATAGGGAACCGGGTACCAACGAACTATAGTCGACTACGGTCAAGTTCGACTGGGCATAGCAACTGCGCATGATCAGTAAACCAGCAAACTGACTATAGTTAGCGAGTCGAACTTGACCTATGTTGTCCAATGTAATAATATCAGTCCCGCAACATTAAGCCAATGTGTAAGGTGTCAAAAATTTACACCTGGAAATTGTGTCCTATTTTCATGTTATTAACGATCGTTCTTTAAGCATCTTGGCGACTGGATTTAAAGTTTTTGTTGAAATTTACAAATTAGAAGTCACATTCGGTGAAAACTGATAGCGAAGCCGACATGTCTACATCAGCCAAACCGTGTAGTCCAACTCAACCCAAGACTAATTCACCCCGTGAATTCATATACCGTAAAATAGGCTATACGATATATCGAAATATTGAGATTTTCTCACCACAATATATCGCGATCCCTCCTAGGACAATATCGTGCAAGCCTTCTTGACAATAATGTAACTAAACAGCCATGTATATTATGAGATCAAACATAACACTTTACAATCTGTGCAACATGTTTCCACTCTTTGTGAGGACAGTGCAAGAGCGGTCCATGTCACTATTTGGACCAGTTGTTTAACCCTTTACTGGTAAAATTTTCTCAAGAAAATTAAAATATTTACTCGAATGTCCATTTGCAGGGCAAGAGAAGACAATTTTGAAAATTTACCACTGGAATGACTGGCTCTTTCACATCAAGAGTATACTTACCTCCCTAATACTTTTGATATTGCTAAATATTGGCTTTCACTCAATAAAACACTCAGATTAAAAACAGTTAGGTGCCCCTACTGGGCAGGTAGTCAGAGGTAGTCCGGTGGATGCCAGCCCCACCACCGCGCATGCGCCGACTACTACTTCCTCTTTGCTAATTTATTGGCAAAGATTCACATGCGCTTGCAGTTATCTACACGTTTTCTACGCGTTTGAGCCTATTTTCACGTCTGTTGAGTTCAATTCTATTGAAGAAAGATGTCAGAGAGAACGAATTCACCAGAGGAGGGGACTGGATCTCTTTATTAGGTGATTTCAATGATATTCTAGCGAGTTTTTTCCCCGGTGTAATGTGTTTCCGGGATTCGCGCTTACCGTGATAGCGCCTGTTTGAGTTGGGTTTTTCCAACATGGTGCTTTATAAGACTAAATTCTCTTTGTGTTTATGTCCACAGGTATCAGTTTGGATTATTGGTGGACTTCTCAGCACAGGAGGGTTTGTTTCTCTCCACCACGGTTCCATTTCCTACTAATACTGTTAGGTTATCTAACCAAAAAGTCTATGTTCAGTGAGTTGGAGGCTTACTATAAAGGTCTTCTCACTTTGCCCTCTTGATCCAATTCCTTCCCCCAAGGTGGAGAGAGTGAAGAGGCGTAGTCTTGGTGGAGTGCTCCAGTGCATCACGGTGGATGGTTTGTCTATACATGGTGTCAGGTATCTAATTAATGATATGAGGTAATATGAATTATTTGAAAAAATAATGACTGTTTTTTTACCATTGTTATCATTCTGTATCTGATGATGTGTAGTCTGAATATCCTTTTGAGGATGTTCTAGTTATGAATACAATTCGTCCTTGCACTTGGGTGCTTGTTGCGGACCGATTAATTTCTGTTAAGGGATTGATGACGTCATAATCGGCCTTGCTCTTTATTAACATTTAAAGTTTTGTCCAACGCTGGTTTCTTCTTGATTAGTGATCTTTATGATCCTGTCCCTCTCTTTTAGTTTGGTTTTGAGTTTTCTAACCGTAACTAACTTGCTCATTGTCCTCGTCCTTTGTCCTGTTTCAGAGACCTGGTTGCCCGTCCTGTGGTCGGTTTTTAAAGGACCGTTTTGCACCGCATTTGTGTTTTAGCTGCAGTCCCTGTGGACCGTTGCTGAAATGCGATGTCTGTAAGCAGTGGGGGGGGTGAACTAATGGCTGACTTTTTGTCGTTACAGGCAAGGGAGAAGGTGGTGGAAGAGGAGAGGAAGACGAAGAAGGAGGGTGGTAAGAAGGGTAAGAGGAAGGCCTCATCCGCGGTGGATATGGAGGCCTTCCGGTCCGAAATGTTGGGAGAGATGCAGAGGACAATAAAGGATTTGGTCCCAGAGTTGCTTCGCAGCATGCTTCCCGGGCCAGGTCCTTTGTTGTCCTCAGCATCTGCTTCGGCGCAGGTGATCCCCGCCTCTGAATCCGAGTTCCATAGGTCCGTTCCGTTGTTCGAGGGGGATTCAGAGGTGGCCCCATTGATGGGGGCGGTCCACGACCCTGGCAGCAGGCTTGGTGCCGCGCCGAGGGGCCGTGGACAACGGTTGTTGCTGGGACCCGCGGTCTGCTCATCAGACCCTGGGTATCCGCGCGCCGCGGGTGTCAAAGCCTCCTATGGCACCTTCCCTGGCCAGTCCGGGTTAGCTCTCTTTGCTGACCCGGAGCCTAACCTTTCTGGCCAGGAGGAAGAGGATTTCCTGCTATGGTCGCCGTCTGGGGACGTGGCCATGGAGTACGACGTCTGTGCACCCCTCGCGGGGAATACAGGCGACGTGTTCCATGGTTCTACTCACGCAGGAGTAGAATTCATGGTCCAGAAGGTGACCCTGGGCGGTGCTGATGGCCACGGTTACCGCATACCTCGGCTTGCCGAGTGTGTCGCTGGTGCTGGCCAGGGCCGTGGTGGGGCGGTGTCTGCCCCGCGCTCTACCACGGCGCCTGCTCCTGGTCAAGCCAGGGAGTTTAGCATGCCTGTTCTTTCGGGCCCGCATGCTTTCCCTGGCTTGGCAGGGGGTATCAGCATATCCGCCGTCTAGTACAACTGCGTGCGCTCAGGAGGAAGACGAAGGCCCTCGTCTAGTAGAGCGCTCGCAGTTAGCCACGGAGGAAGATTGGTCGGACGCTTGCCAGTGGCTGGTAAGTGTTCGGCCAGATCTGCCCGTGGAGCAGTCGGCAAGCCAGCGTGACCATAGGCCGTGGTTAGCTGGTAAGCCGACTGCCACCGCTATGCCATCTCTGCCGCTGGCTGAGCATGTCGTTGACATGTTCGAGGCGGCAGAGACGTCCATTAAGGCGAATGGGCGTCTCGCGAAGGCCCCTCGCGAGGTGGCTAGGCGTTGCCGCATCGTGCCCCTGGATTACCAGCGGTACGGTGTGGTGCCTAAGCCCAGCGTAGATGATCGCGCGGCTTTGGGCGAAGATGCGCGGCCAGGCTCCCGTTCTGACACGGGTGTCCTGTGCTCGAACGCGTTGCGTTCGGCTAATACCGCGCTGCGTGATGCGGAGGAGAGTGGGAGAGCGTCGATTGCTGCTCTGTCCCACGTCTCCCAGCTGTTACAGGGGGTGGTAACAGCATCTGCTTCACGCCAGCCAAGCCCGGTCACAGTCCAGAGAGCCATCCAGGATGGTATCAACCTGGCTCTGGACTGTTTGAAGCGGGCGGTGACCAGGAGTGTCCGGGCGAGGCGCACGTTTGCCCTTGACAATCTGTGCCCGTCCCAGGACCTGTATAATAGGCTGCTGCGAACTCCTATGACAGGTCCTGGTCTCTTTGGAGGTGAGGGATGTAGGCACCTCCAGGAGACGGTGACTGGTCAACAACCAGAGGGCGCTGCGTGAGCAGTTTGAGGTGCTCCGGCGGGAGCGCGTTCGCGCAGCACCCCCTGCGTATCGTCCCCTGCAGGCTCGAGGTGGCGCTGGCCAGGTCAGAGGCCAGCCACCAGCGCAGCGTCGGTCTAGGCCGCGTGCGATTCGGCCAGCAGCGAGGGGGGCGCAGGCTCCCCAGGCGCAGCCAGCCAGGCAGCCACCCGCGCACCGTGGTGCGCGCGGTGCTGGGCGTGGTGCGCGGGGATCTGGTCACGGTAATCGGGCCTGATGGGCCGGTTACCACGGTGGGAACCACTCCGGTGTTTCAGGCCTCTCTCCCTAGGTGGACCGGTGGGCGGCCGTTTGGCCGGCCACTTGCCAGAGTGGAAGCGGTTGACTCAGGACCGTTTAGTCTTGCGATGGCTTTCAGTCGGGTATCGTCCCGATTGGATGACAGGCCCGCCATCGCGACTGTCTCTCGTGCCGATCTGGACTCCGATTCCGAGGGATCCAGATCAAAGGTTGTGTATAGAGGAGGAAATAAATTCCCTCATACAAAAGGAAGCCATTCAGCCGGCGCAGAGGTGCCCGGGCTTCTATTCAACCTTGTTCTTAGTAACGAAAAACACCGGAGGGTGCAGGCCGATTCTCAACCTCAAGCCATTGAACAAGTTCATAGAGACGCCCAGTTTCAAGATGGAGACTGTGCGCTCAGTGTTGGCGGGGTTAGAGCGAGGAATGTGGACAGCGTCAATAGATTTGAAGGATGCTTATTTCCACATTCCCATAGAGAGGAGTTTCCGTCGCTTCCTGAGATTTGCATTCCAGGGCAGACAGTGGGAATTCAGGGTATTACCCTTCAGAATTTCCACGGCTCCTCGGGTCTTCACCCGTGTGGTTCTCGCGATCACTGCATACCTCCGCAGGAGAAGCATAGCAGTCCACACGTACATAGACGACTGGCTGTTGAAAGCATACACCCGGGAAACGTTATCGGCCAATCTGGAGATTGTTTTGAAAACTCTCACGGACTTGGGCTGGATAGTCAATTTCCAAAAATCAGAGCTAACTCCATCCCAGAAGTTTGTTTACCTGGGCATGTTCTTCCATCTGGAGAGGGGATATGTTTATCCCACTCAGGAGAGGGTTCAAAGACTCGTCTCAGTAATACAGTCGGTGTGCGACAGTCGTCATGTCCTGGCACGGGTTTACTTGAGAATGCTGGGGTTGATGGTTTCATTGGAACCAGTCATTCCGCAGGCCGCCTTGCGCAGGCGCCCGATCCAGTTGTTTCTCATGACACAGTGGACCCAGAGTTCAGGTTCGCTGGACTCGAACGTGTCAGTGTTGGCGCCTCTGATTCACCACCTGCAATGGTGGTTGAATACAGAGAATCTCTTGCCGGGGGTTTTGCTAACCCCTCCCCACCCTCAGGTGACTGTGTATACAGATGCATCGATGGAGGGGTGGGGAGCTTGTCTGGAAGAGTCCACAATATCAGGGCTTTGGGATCTGGATCAGTCCAAGGAACATATCAATCTACTAGAGCTAAGAGCAGTAGTCCTGGGCCTGGAACATTTCTTACAGAAAGTTCAGGGCAAGATTGTTCTAATTCGTTCAGACAACTCAACAGTAGTGACTTACATAAACCGCCAGGGCGGAACGAAGTCGCCCAGTCTCTGTATGATGACATGGAAACTGCTTTGTTGGTGCCTAGATCATGGGATCACCTTGAAGGCAGTTCATATTCCGGGAAGGCTAAATCTGCTAGCAGACTCATTGAGCCGAAGGATGAGTGTTTTACCCACGGAATGGCAACTAAATCAATGTGTGGCGGATCGTCTGTTCGACCATTGGGGGAAACCCAACATCGATTTGTTCGCAACGAAGAAGAATGCGAAGATGACGACGTACGTCTCTCCGATTCCAGACCCAAGCGCTTTCGCAACAGATGCGTTAGCTATCAGCTGGGGGGGAATGTATGCATACGCATTCCCTCCAGCAATCCTGATTCCAAAGGTGCTTCAGAAAATCAGGCAGCAGGAGTGCCAAGTGCTTCTGATCGCCCCGGATTGGCCAAGCCGATCGTGGTATACGGATCTGCTGGACCTTCTGGTCTGCAATCCGGTTCCTCTGCCTCTGATGGACGACCTTATCTTCCAGGGCAAGGCCCTTCACGACAATCCGTCAATGTTCAGATTGACTGCGTGGATGTTGTCAAGGAATCTAGAATTAAGGAGGGCTTTTCTGAGCAAGCGGCCATGTTTATGGCCAAAGCCAGGAGGGGGTCAACCTCCAGAGCATATAATTATAAAATCAACAGATTTGCAGAGTGGTGCTCAAAAAGATGTATTGATCCAATGGACTCATCTATTCAGGTAGTGGCTGATTTCCGCTGTCACCTATATGATGCCTATAGCCTCAAGCCTAACTCTATTGCTGGTTACAAATCAACATTAATGACTGTTATCCCTTGCTTGGCTAATAGGGGGAGTGATGAAGTAAGTACATTAAATGTATTAATTAAAGGCATGGGCAATCTAAGACCAAGGAATCCTCCACTGATTCCGTCTTGGAGTTTATCTCTGGTGCTTCAGGTACTAGGAGATAAGCCTTTTGAACCACTTAGTTCCATTTCTATGAAAATGTTAACGCTTAAAACTGTATTTTTAATTGCTGCGGCCTCGGCATGGCGTAGGAGTGAGATTCACGCCTTATCAGCCGAGGATGACCGTTTTGTGGTTACAGGGGAAGGCCTTAAGCTTCTACCTAGGATTAATTTCTTGGCTAAGAATCAGTCAGTGAAATATCCAGGTCAACCTATTTTTTTGCCATCTTTAACTAGATATGATCCTATTTCTAAAGCATGGTGCCCCGTCTGGGCGCTGCTCCGGTACAAACAGCGTACTTCGGAGTGGCGTACCGACCTATCAGCGTTATGGTTGTCATATATTGAACCCCATGGCAGGGCGTCTAAGGACACCATTTCTAGGTGGATTGTGGAGTGTATTCAGTTTTGTCACAAATCCGCCACCGGGAGACAGGTTGATGTGGCCAAGGCTCACAGTGTCCGCGGTGTCGTGGCATCCACTGCCCTGTTTAGTGGGGTCCCTGTGGATGACATTATGTCCGTGGCTCAGTGGCACTGTGAGTCAAGTTTTACCTCCGTGACACCTCTAACCCTCTCGCCTTGTCGATTTTGAAACATTAATCGCTTTTAGATTTTGTGAGGAGTGCTTCCGCATTGCTTATATACTTCGCAATTTAGCGATGGTAACAACCACTTGTCGGGACTGCATCAGGCTTCTCTACTGGGATCATGATGACAGCTTCCAAGCTCAACAAGGTCAGTCTTGTTCATGTGTTGTTCATTGTTACTTGTATTGTCACGTTACCCATTATTATTAATATGGTGATGGTTTATGTGGGAGGTGGTTCATCATAGAGAGTATACGAAAATGGAGCCTTTTCGTCTCTGTCCTATAGTACTTGGCACTAGTACGTAGAGAGCGTATAGGACATTGAGGTCATCTAGTCTTCCTCCCAGGAGGGGGGGGGGGGGGGGGGGGGGGGGGGGGAGCGCATATGACATTCGGTCATCTCTCATGCATCGGTTGTGTTATCCGATGGTTTGTCAAATCCTGACTGTGTTCTCACACTTTTCAGACGTCATAAGTGCCTTAAACGTGTGAAAGCGTATAGGGAAGAGCTGGTCTTTTGACCTCGCCTCCCTCCCGCCAGATTCACTTTCGAATTCTGGCAATATCAAAAGTATTAGGGAGGTAAGTATACTCTTGATGTGAAATAAACGAAATCAAGGATTTCTTTTTTCACGAGAGAGTTGATACTTACCTCCCTAGATACGGACCCGGCCTCTCCACCCCACAGAGGCTCGGTCTTCAGGCTCTTGGTAGTTGCATGTGTTAGCCAATAAATTAGTCAGAGGAAGTAGTAGTCGGCGCATGCGCGGTGGTGGGGCTGGCATCCGCCGGACTACCTCTGACTACCTGCCCAGTAGGGGCACCTAACTGTTTTTAATCTGAGTGTTTTATTGAGTGAAAGCCAATATTTAGCAATATCAAAAGTATTAGGGAGGTAAGTATCAACTCTCTCGTGAAAAAAGAAATCCTTGATTTCGTTTAATTTACCGAGCCATGCATTCCAGTGGTAAATTTTCAAAAAGTCTCCTGGCCTGCAAATGGACATTCCTTAAGACCTTTACAGAGGCTGGTTTTGGCCGGCTTGACCATTAAAGGTTAAATAGTATACACTCACAAAGCAAAATGATTTCACTACTAGGTGCCGACAAGTATAAGACATGCACAGGACGCTATAACACCAACTTGTGTAAAGTGTTTTACGATAAAAAAATCTGATCTAAGACCAGTAAGGATGAAAAAGAAGCTAAAGAAGCGTATGTGTTCACAAAGGACAAGACTAGGCCTGTGCGATTATTGCGGATCGCGACCAATTATTAAAAAATAACCGTGATTACTCGAATAATCAGCTTGGTTACAAATTACCTAGACATAACAACAAAAGAATATCAATGATGAAAATTGCAATGGTGTTTAGAAAAGTCCATTTACAGGGCAAGAGAAGACTGTTTTTGAAAATGATTCTCGAGCCAGGCATTCCAGTAATACATTTTCAAAAATATTCTCTTGCCCTGCAAATGGACATACATTCAATAAGCAAAATGCCATTTTTCATGACCGATCGCATTAAAAAGTAATTGAAAGTTAGGTTTTGAAATATTTTATGCAATAGAAAATATTCACTATTATTCGATTATTTAGTTTTTAATCATATAAATTCACGATTTGAAACATAATCGTGATTTTCCATTTAATCACGTAATCGCACAAGCCTAGACAGGACACATTGGAAAACGGATTTGCAGCTCATGATCCTCATCATTATCATTGTCATCATCATCATCGTAGTCCAGTGAAGCCTGTCTATGACTGAAACATGAACCATTTAACCATATAATGGTCAGGCTGACCCAAATTGTCTTGTGCCATGGTCTTGAGGGATGTCCATTCATTGTCCAAGAGAAGACTATTTTTGAGATTTTACCACTGGAATGATTAACTTGATGACCGAGCCAATCATTCAAATGGTAAATTTAAGGAGTCTTGTACTCGCCTGCAAATGGGCATTCTCTAAGCAAATATTTAGATTTTCTAGACAAATCTTGATCATTACATAGTTTTGACATTCACTAAATACAGATGATCACTTAATGTGCGTCGCTTGCTATAAAGAATTCTATTCAGGTTCACAAGATGGTCGTTTATAACAGCAACAGCTTACAACAACAATGTCTTAAAGCCATGCATCTTATCTAATCACCACATCATGGCCCGAAGACCAAAGAGTTTTTTATGTATATTCCTTGTATTTAGGTGGAGGAGAAACCAGATGTGACATACAGTGATGTAGGCGGGTGTAAGGAGCAGATAGACAAATTGAGAGAGGTAGTCGAAACACCTCTATTACATGTAAGTATGAATTTCTCACCACACAATAATTAGTTGTCAAGCCAGACACATGGCTTAGAAATGTCCATTTGTAGGTCATGAGAAGACTATTTTTGACAATTTACCACAAATCACGCCGAGTTATCCAACCATTCATTGAAATGGTAAATTTGCAAAAATACCCTTACACTTCTCTTGGTCTGCGCATGCCCATTCATTTTGTCATATTAGCTTTAATACATTGATTATTGTTTGCAGTTCGAATGCCTGCAAGAGTGTAATCTTGTGGAGGATAAAACTTAGTAAGACAAATATTATATTAGCTCTTTAATGGTCAAGCCAGTTTCTGCAGTGCATGGTCTTGAGGAATATCCATTTGCATGTCAAGAGAAGACTATTTTGAAAATCTATCCGTCGAGTGACTGGCTCCATAAATGAGCTATAAATCATTCCACTGATACATTTTCAAGATAGTCTTATCTTATCCTGCAAATGTACATTCGCGAGGA
Organism: Chaetoderma sp. LZ-2023a; assembly: GCA_034401795.1. Taxonomy (NCBI): domain Eukaryota; kingdom Metazoa; phylum Mollusca; class Caudofoveata; order Chaetodermatida; family Chaetodermatidae; genus Chaetoderma; species Chaetoderma sp. LZ-2023a. Next base: position 141,723,772 of record CM067359.1, read on the forward strand.
AAATATATCAATTTTCTTGACCACTAAAGCGTTAACCCATACCACAGTGATGCCCTATGTTAATTATTGCAGCAGAGCTTGTCTAGCAGAAAGGCTGGTGTCCCGTTTGGAAACAATGTTGATGACACCTGTTACTGTTATAGACAGCAACAACTCAGAGCAACATTGTTTTCAAAATGGACACATACATAGAGAATCTGGAACGAGATCACTTTTCATATCACTATTATGGACCAAGTTGAAAATTATCAATTTGCACGAGCTTTAGCGATTGCAAAATTGATAATCTTCAACGAGGTTCATAATAGTGATATGAAAAGTGACCGAGTTTGAGATTTTATTTATCATATAAACTGTAATTTTGAAATATTTGCCAATAGTTGCTGATGCGACTTTTATCTGATTTCTCATTGTTGATTTTCGTAAAATCGATACTGCCGCTGTGATGCACCACTACTTGATAGCAGATACTGAATGCGCAGGAAAATATAGTGACAAACACAAAATCTGGCGATGTCAACCGTAAACTACACTTCTAAGACTATCGCAGAGCCACAGCCATCAATCGTTACTTCGCTGCCGACTGATAAACTGTCAAACGATGACATTTTGCGATGACGTTTCATGAATGACAAATCGTAGTAAACAAATCGGAGTAAAACAGTAATCCCTACGCGTCACACTCACATCAATCGATTTAAATGGGTTGCGCACCCAACAGCCAATGAAAATACTCCGTTGAATATGGCACGTGTGCTCATATCGAAAAATATGGAGCGGGCTAGAAGACTTGTTTGTATGATAAATGTTTTTAAGAGGGAGTGGGAGTTTTTAATATAAAGTTTCAGCTGTCACTGTGTTAATGTTAGATCCTATAATTTTCCAAGCCAGAAACCTTTTCTGGTCAAGTGTATCAAAATGCTTTCTACAATGGTTTGTAACCTTTAACCCTGTAACACTCATATCAGCCATAAACGGCTTCTGCAGTGGTCTTGAGAAATGTCCATTTGCAGACCAAGAGAAGAACATCTTTGAAAATTTACCACTGGAATGACTTGCTCGATAACCGAGCAAGTTATTTCAGTGGTAAATTTTAAAAAATAGTCTTCTCTTAGTCTGCAAATGAACATTTTCTATGAAAAAATAGAAATTTTCTTAACAAATTTGAGAGTTAAAGGGTTAATGTTTATTCGCAGGCCAAGAGAAAACTATTTTTGAAAATTTATCACTGGAATCGAGCCAGTCATTACAGTGATAAAGTTTCAAAAATATTCTTGGCCTGCAAATGAGAATGCATAAAGCAAAGTTGTAAATTTTCCTGCTTATTAATCGATTACTAAATGTTACCAGCTTGAAATACAATTTCTATCTAATTTGGCACCCGTAATAATCTGTAACATCTTTCTTTCTTGTCTAGCCTGAGAAGTTTGTTAACCTGGGAATTGAGCCACCTAAAGGTGTGTTGTTGTTTGGTCCACCTGGCACAGGTAAGACTTTATGTGCCAGAGCTGTTGCTAATCGGACAGACGCCTGCTTCATTAGAGTCATAGGATCTGAGCTTGTACAGAAATATGTTGGAGAGGTGAGAATCAATATGAATATAGATATACTTCTAACACATTATCCTTGACCCACTTATGACATCATTAAACCGTTCGATGATGCAAACCAAAAATGACCAATTTGTGATCGTTCAGTTAAATACTTTTTAAAATTTGCCTAAAGATGCCAAACAGGGTTGAGCATCTATTAAAAAAACATAGTTTTTGTCGAGGTTCCACCCTCACAAGCTGATAAATAACATCTGTGTGTCAGTGCCAGATATCGATACAAATTAGTCAGAAAATTCACAGCAAAATGTTATAAGCATAGACGTCAAAAAGGAAAACTTGCTAGCAGTGAATCATCAATGATAGGTTAACAATTTTATTAGGTTAGGTGTTTTGCAGATGCTGGTATCAGTGCAAGAACGTTTGCTTCTACAAAACTTAATATTTTTAGTTGCTGTTAGAAACTAGACTACGTCTCTTTGTCTGTCTGTCAGTCAGTAAAATCATTGACATTGTGGACAAACCTGCCGAAATGGCAAATATAGTGTCTCACACTAGTTTAACCCTTTAACACTCATATCAGCCAAAAACGGCTTCTACAGTGGTCTTCAGAAATGTCCATTTGCAGACCAAGAGAAGACTACTTTTGAAAATTTACCACTAGAATGACTGGCTCGATAACCGAGCCAGTCATTCGAGTGCTAAACTTTCAAAAATAGTCTTCTCTTGGTCTCCAAATTTACATTTTCTTTGAAAAAGTCGAAATTTTCTTGAACAAATTCAAGGCTTAAATGGTTAAGAACTGAAAGCATACAGCTACAGAAGTTTCACTAAAACTGCTAGACATTACCAATTGATGAGAGTGGCCTCATCTTCTTCTTTTCGTTCGCTGATCATACCGCCAGTCCTAAGTGACTATCGACATGATCATAAGCGTTAAGTGCGTGGATCCATGGTTTATTAGAGTGCGCCGTGCGGCCTGGAACCTCCGTATTCAGCACTCGAGGTTTCTGTCATGGTTACCTCACCCGTACCTCCTTTAGTCGCCTCTTACGACACGCAGCGGATACGGAAGGTGTATTCTAAGCCCCACCTACAGGGCTAAGAGTGGCCTCATGAGAGCTTAAAGAATTCAGCGCATGCTTTCTATATATGTTGATATTTGATTCTTTCAAATAGTTGAAGGTAACGTCCATGACATGTATGCTATTTACAGGGTGCTCGAATGGTTCGTGAATTATTTGAGATGGCTCGTGCTAAGAAGGCTTGTATAATCTTCTTTGATGAGATTGATGCTGTAGGAGGTAATACTTTCTTTAGTCTGCTTCAGTGCTTGTGTAGTGTGTGTTGGAAATACTTTGGTGTGTGTGTGCATGTGTATTTACGTGCGTTAATGCATGTGTGCGTGCATGCATGCATGCAGACTGTGTGAGTCACACACGCTTTGAATGTGTATTATGATAGAGATAGCATCTGCCAGGTAATTTTGATAATAAAATAAAGGGATTTCTAGCTATATATGCCCCACCCATTTTTAGGTTAGCTCAACCCACTTTGTAAACACGCTTGAACACTTTGAACCCTGAATTTTGAGAATCTCTTCTAAGGTAAATATACAGGTAAGCTGTTGATATTTTGAAACTAATTTAACTTGGAGCTGCAACAATTCCCATTGAAATAATTTCAAAACATTCAACAAAATACTTATTACATTGTAAATTCACCAAGGCTTCCAATTAACATGGCGGACATTTTCCCCTTTCATGACGGACCTGCATCATTTGAAAGTGACATATTTTGGTTATGACATCAGATGCTTGAGTGACAGATCGGATCCATACATTGAAAATATTTTCAAGACTTTCTAATCTTAATTATGACAAACTTTCATCTCGGATGATAGAGGCTTTATTGTAACTGGTGCATCTATCTATTCAGTAGAAGAAAGGCTGCTGTACAATTTGAAACCAATGTCACTGAAAATGTTGCTCTCAGACAGCAACAACGTACAACAATATTGTCACCAGTTGTCATATAAAATATAAATGAATTCAGTTATCTGTTAATGGAAATCACCTGCCAATTCTGTTATACAATAATAGCTAGCATGCATTATGGAAACTGTTCCAATCTGCCGAACCGCTGGCTTCAGTGTAATGGAGGAATCCAGTTTTAGCTCTGCCCGCCCATTCTAGCTAAGCGCCACCAATACTTCCCCCGTGTTGCGGTCAATCAAAGCCTGAACTCCGCGACTATTAATTTCCACAAAACTATACAGGTAAACTGTTGAATATTTTAAAAGTAATTTGACTGGGTGCTGTTGCTGCCTATGGAATGCCCAGTCAAATTAGTTTCGAAATATTCCACAGCATGTTTATTAAATAGTAAAGACATACAATTCGTACAACAACGCTTTAGTCTGTCATCAACTATGCATTTGTGACAAACTTAATTACATTATTCAAGACATCATTGATTATAACATCATTCTACACGTCACATATTATGACATAATATGATTGATGGATAAACTGGAAAGGTCTTGTGTCCATCAACTCCCGTGGAACTTGCCATGAGTGTTGTTATTTTGATGTTGCTATTTATTTTAGGTGCTCGATTTGACGATGGTGCTGGAGGTGATAATGAAGTACAAAGGACAATGTTAGAACTGATTAACCAATTGGATGGATTTGATCCGCGTGGTAACATTAAAGTTCTCATGGCAACGAATCGACCAGATACTTTGGATCCTGCTTTGATGAGACCAGGGAGACTGGATAGGAAGATAGAGTTTGGTCTGCCTGATTTAGAAGTAATATATATTGTGTTGTGCGTGCATGTTTGCATTCGTGCATGCGCTACAAGCGTTTTTCCTCAAATCCATAACAGTAGAGCTTTGTTCAAGGGAACTTCATTGGCTAAATGCTTAGGTGGCCATCTTGGAGGACCTAGTTTTCACGAAAACTACCTCCAGAACCACTGATCGCATCAAGCCGAAATTTGCGAGATATGATTACGTACTAAGGGCAATTAACGTTTGTGAAAGGGAAGTTGATATGTCAAAAAACATGGCTGCCATGGACCAGTCAAAGTGTATCTTGTTTGGCAGCCATGTTCGATTTTTTTATTTGATGGATTTTGAATCCGAAATTGGTTTTATAGTTTTTTGTATGCTGATTTCAAATTTACCACTTTTGAAACTGTCGGGTAAATAGTTTGGCAAACATCTTGGATTTTTTCCCCGAAAAATCTTCCCTACTAAACCAGTAGGAAATTGAAAATTTCTTTTGAACCAGTGAACCGATTTTAATGAAATTTGGTTCGAAACATTCCTTGTTCCATAGGAAACGGAGTCTGTTTAAAGAATGTTGTTCGGCCAATTTGGCTGGTGGCCAGGTTAGATTTTGCCCAAGTCCTTAAAAGCATCTTTAAAAAATGTCTTCCAAAGTACTTAGGGGATTTCTTCGAAACTCACAAAACACGATCTAGGGAAACCGATGAACCAAGTTATCTCAACGGAACTTAATTGGCCAAATGCTTCGGCAGCCACCTTGGATGATTTATCGTTTGCATATATGACTTCTCCAGAACTGCCAAAGGGATTGGGACAAAATTTGTGAAGTATGATTATGGACTATGGGTTATAGTCAAGTCAAGTTTGTTCAACGCAATTTAGTACATTAAAAAACGTGATTGCCATTGACCAATCAGTTTTCACTGTTTTGACAGCCATAATGTATTTTATTTGATGAATTTTAAAGCAAAAATTGGTTTTGTTTTCTGTGTGGTGATTTCAAATTTGCCACTTTAGAAACTGGGATAAATGGTTTAACAGCCAGCTGGGAATTCCCCCCCCCCCCCCCCACAAAAAGCACCATTTGAATATAAAGCAATGGGAAATTTAAAATGCTTTCTCGAGAACCACTGGATTGATTTTACGTAAATTTGTTAGAAAGCATCCTTGTGTCATAGGGGTCCACATTTGTACAATGAAGCTTTTCGGCCAATTTGGCCAATCCTTAGAAATATCTTAGAAATCTCTGAAGCCGTTTTGGGGATTGATTCAAAACTCATAAAACATCATCTAGCGAAACAGCTGAACCACATATGTTCGAGAGATCTTGATAGGCCAAATGGTTCAGCAGACATTTTGGATAACCTAATTTTCACCAAATAAATACTCAGAACAGCTGAAGTGATCGAGCTGAAATGTGGGAAAGATGATTAGGGATGAAGGACCATTCAAGTTTGCTCAAGGGGCATTAGTACATTAAAAACGGCAGCTATTGACTAATCAGAATTCCACGTTTTTGCGGGCCAATTTTGTTTATTAATGGATTTTGAATCCGAGATTGTTTTAATATATAGGTTTTTGGGTCTGGTGATTTCAAATTTTGCACTTTCATAATGTTCGGATAAATGTGTTGGCAGTCATCTTGGATTTTTTTGCGAACAAAGACTGATAGTAAAGCAATGGGAAATTTAAAATGTTCTCAAGAACCACTGAACCGATTTTAACCACATTTGGTATGGCACATCCTTTTCTTGTGGCAGTTCTGACCAAATCCATAGGGTTCTACTTATAGGTGATGTCCTTTCTAGTTGAAATGCCTATGTTTCTGGTGAGCGATACAGGCAACTTTCTCCTCTTATTACAGGATGAGATAGGATTAAATGTTCACGATGGGTCACGTGATCAAATCTAATGATACTTATAATGTGGTACGAAAGTGTAATAACAATGTAGTCTGAAAACTTGGTGAAATCTAAGAATTGCTCGACGCTTGTTCGCTGTGTGGGGACAAAAATCTGAATGATCTGAGCTTTGTGAGTCGGCTCCTTTTATACTTTCCCATTCGTGGACCGGAAGTAGGTTTGCACATGCCCAAATATGGGCATGTGTGTACCAGTTATGGCAGCGCTGTTTTGTTTTGGTGGTGCAACAGGTGGCCATTTTGGCGGTGCAAATTTTCCGCAGAGTGCCACTTTTGGCGGTGCAAATTTTTTGGCGGTGCACGGTGGTTTTAGGTGGTACTCCAATTTTTGGGGGTTCTAAAAAAGTTTCAAAGTGGTGTGTGATAATTTCTGGCACTGCTGAAGCACTTATCACGGATCTCACCAGTTTACATGTGTTTAATCTAGACTGCTTCCAGTGCTTTCTCGCTGTACTGGCACAGAACAATTATTCCCCTGACCGACTATGGGACAGGGTCCTATCATGTATGCACCGGCAAAGCAGCCACCTTCCACGACCAGGCATATAAAAGAAAGTGTGTGAAAAAAACCTTGCTCCAAAAAAAGTTGTGAAAAAGAGCTTTCCATCAAACAGAAACAAAACTATCTGTTAAACCACTGTTTTTTTAAAATCGTATCACCCATCTTTTTCACCCTCAGCATTGTGTTCTCAACATTCACTAACTTCAAACTAGTAATAAATCTAGGGACAAAATTGTCCCACCACTAAGCACGCGCACACACATGCAAGTACGCATGCATGCACGCACACCACAATTATGTTGCTCCATCCAAAAATCGAGAAGTCTGACAAAGGTGTATGAATTATATGTCTTTGATCAATTTATAATTTAAGAAATATAGTCAGCATCAGTCCCCACTCAAATTAGTTTTAAAATATTTAACAGCTTTCTTGTATGGTTACATGTACCTTGAAATATAGATTCTGGGAATGCTTGTTTCAATGTTTAAAAATCTGATTCCAACAGTCAGTTTGCTAGTAAACATTTGTCTCCTACGCATTACAGGCATACCATGAAGTGACCATTATTATACACCAGTCAATCAAGTCATAGTTTGCGGTCTAAGATGGTAGTAAATGAAGTCTCGCTGAAAGAAAGCTGTTGCTGCCCGTGCTTACAACAACACTGTTTTCCAAATTATAAATTTTCAAAATTAAAATCAATAACATGTGTTTTCATATGTCTTAGTGTACAGTAATCAATGAATCTTTCCTCTAAGGACTGATAGATAATCACTATGGGTAGCTGAATCAACTGGTCACTTTCCCAACTGGCTAGTGGCTAATGCTGGTCAATTACAAATGCTATCATGCGTGATCTGAATAACTACTCTTAACTCTTATATGTTTCAGGGACGTACACATATATTTAAGATTCACGCTCGATCTATGAGCGTGGAGAAAGATATCCGCTATGAGCTTCTCGGAAGATTGTGTCCTAACAGCACAGGTATGCTGGTCTGACTGCCTTATCGTGTATGAAATGGAGTGTCATTTAGAAATCTGAGATTTCACTCGCCTACATAAACTAAACAAACAAACGTCATCTCATAGTAGCTGTTAACCCTTTAACCCTCAAATTTGTTCATGAAAATTTTGCTTTTCTCATAGGAACTGTCCATTTGCAGACCAAGAGAAGACTATTTTTGAAAATTTACCACTTGAATGACTGGCTTGCCTATCAAGCCAAACCGAGCCATTCAAGTGGTAAATTTTCAAAACTAATCTCTGTCTGCAAATGGACATTTCTCAAGACCACTGCAGAAGGTGTTTTTAGCTGATATGATTGTTAAAGCATTAATGTGGTATACATGGCATATTTAGCTTTTATCATGTTGATATATTCAGGCTTTAACCATTTAACACTCATATAGCCAAAAATGGCGTCTGCAGTTGTCTTGAGAAATGTCCATTTGCAAAGCAAGGGAAGAGAGTATTTTTTAACATTTACCACTGCAATGACTGGCTCAATAACCGAGTCAATTATTTCAGTTGTAAATTTTCAAAATTAGTCTTCTCTTGGTCTGCAATATGGCATTTTCTATGAGAAAATTGAAATTTTCTTGAACAAATTTGAGTGTTAAAGAGTTAATAGCTAAATGTTGATATACTTTCCTGGTCTATGAGAGCTGACATGATTTACTTTGCAACCAATCAGAAAAAAACCTAGGAAAACCCCAGGACTAGACTGTGTGACTTGGTGTATATGCTCATTCATAGAGGTGTTATCTATAATTTAGTATTGTGGTGTAAAAGCAACCATACAGGTGAACTTGTGAATATTTTGACACTACTCTAACTGGAAGCTGTTCTAAATATCATAAAATAGATACTTCGCCAAAAGAGTTTAGCAACAGTGAAGTTTGGTTTGTTGTATTAAAACTATGCATCCATTTATGACCAAATTTGCAGGCATGTTTCATCAATTTAATGTCTCGCTGATCATGAAGAAATGCAAATTCTTTCTTGCATTTCTCGGCCGCACGCTTATTGCATGTGAAAATGCATTTTACCTGCACTGGCCCACATTGGCGGGTAGCGAAGGCAAAAATTCACCATATTGCAAAAGCAGATAACGAACATTAACAGAAAATGCTTAAAAGTTTACCCTACCAAACATGGGCCGCCGCCCAGGGCTACCCGAAAATCAGCGCCATGAAGCAATGGGAAGACTCGCTGCTGGGAAGAGGGTTCTCGCTGTTGCTCGACATTTTAATGTTCACGCCTCAACCATTTCCCGTCTCCGCCAACGTGAGCAGGAAACTGGACATGTTAATGACCGACCACGATCTGGCAGACCGAGAGCAACAACACCACGAGAAGAACGCTACTTAGTGACGTCATCACGACATCACAGGTTTGAGACTGCGCCGCGGCTATCCCGTAATTTGCACGCTGCTACCGGCACTACAGTGCATGCAAAAACTGTGCGAAACAAACTCCATGATGCTGAACTGCATGCCCGTCGTCCACTTGTTCCTGTTCCGCTTACAGAGCATCACATCTTGAATCGGTTTGCATGGGCAAGAACTCATCAGCGATGGCGGGCTCAACAATGGAGCCACTTTTTGTTCAGTGATGAGTCAAGGTTTTGTGTGGATGTGGCGGATGGTAGGCAACGGGTTTGGCGACGTTTAGGAGAACGGTATGATGCAGCCGACATCATTCAGCACAACAGATTCGGTGGCGGCAGTGTTATGGTGTGGGCTGGAATCCATGAAAATGGCAAAACAGATCTTAATGTGATTCGCGGAAATTTAACGGCTCAACGTTACTGTGAAGAAGATTTCTACTTCGAATAATACTTACCAGATGTACTATTATGATAATGTCTATTATCTAGTCTAGCTCAAAATAAACAATTAAAACTCTAGCTGAATGAGGACGGGCATTGTCTTGCTGGAACATAAAGTCTGCATGATGCTGCATAAAAGGGATGACAACAGGGGCGACTCAAAAAAGCATCCGCTTTTGTTTCTACGAGAATTTGTAATACTTACCAGATGTACTATTATGATAATGTCTATTATCTAGTCTAGCTCAAAATAAACAATTAAAATTCCGCACTCTCCTGGTCCTGCCCATACTGTGTCCGGGAATAGCATAGCCGCAGGTACCGAGTCAATTCCCAATCACAGTCAGATTCGTCTATTTTGCTGACTTGTGAAAGTCACGTTTTCTAAGCTCGTTAAAATTCTCAATTTTAAACGGAATTCAGCGTTGTTGGAGTGTTCTGTTACTGGCATCATGGGAGAGAAAGGGAAATCATCACAGGGGCAGGTTGTATCAATCTAGAATTTATACATTCATGCTGTAATGACTGTTTGAAATTTCCTTAAATTGGCACATTGTTTTAAAATGGTAGCCATTGTTGGAGTTGATAAACTGATCATAGTAACTTACTTGTTACATTAGAGACAACTCTAGTTAATCGGACGCTCGCTCATACTCGAATGCCTGCTTCTCTTCCGCTTGTACGCTTCTCACATGACATTCGTTCATGTACATCCAAGCCACGGATATGACCGAGTGTTGCCGAGAATTTCCGGGACTGAAGAGTACATTTGTAGTGTACCGTATTGCACATAATGTTTGTTAACTTAATTCAATGTTTAACAGGAGTCACCCGGTACCCGTTAACTCTTTAGTCTTATCCGGGTACTCAGTTAATTTCTCTTGCGACTTGGTTTCTTCCAAGATGGCGCCGCCCATGATCAATGTTTCGCTTTGGCTTGGCGTGTCTATGCACTGTTTATGCCGATTTTTAGCTCTCGCTTCATTGTCGAGGGTGTTTGTAGCGATCAGCATTTATTTCTTGGCTGTATTAACGTTAGTTAACTTCCAAGTTGTGTTTATTAATTTTCACTCAAAAAAGTTTCAAATATTTCCTGCCTAAAGGCTTGATTATCATTAATTTAAGAGAAAGTTAATGTTTCTAAGTAATTCTATTTTACAATCAAGTCAATTGTGCGTATTGCTCGTCATCGTTTGTCATGTGCAGCGTTTTAATTCTTCTCTGTGTTCGCAGAAAGCCAAGAACCAGGACACGTTGTGCCACAAATGCAACAGGTTCATAAAGCGCAAGTACTCTGGCCATCATTGTGTGGCTTGCGCGAAGTGCATGCTGGGAAGTCCGTGTGATGTGTGCGCCAAGTGGTCGTCGGAAATGGTGGCTGAATTCGATCGTGATCGACGTGCACGCTTGGAGAGAATCGCGAGGGCCAAGGCGTCCAAGCTGGATCAGGCATCGATGAGAGGACTGGAAGGTCATCTGAATGAGCGTATGGATTCAGCATTGGGCGGCCCAGTTCAAGGCAATGTTGGAGTCCTTTCAGTCCACGATCCCAACGATGCTGGCTGGTGCAGGGAAACCTTTAGGTGGTCCGGCTAGTTCTGCGGAGGGACAAGCACGTGTCCCTTCTCTGACCTTGGCTCAACAGCCGACGGCGGAGGAGGAAGATCTTCTAATGGATGATTCCGGCATGCCGGATATTTCGCTAATGACTATGCCTAGTACATCCCAGGGATCTCCCTCAGAATTTGTACGGGTTTGCCAAGCGGGTGGTGATGTCGACGTTCCGTCAGGCATTTTCCACCCGGATTTCGTTCAACGTGCATTGTCATTGGAGCCGTTTTGCGGTTCCTAGCGGCATCCCGGCGGCGTTCGGTGCGGCTCCTCTCGGAGTGCCGTCATTTACTGTGGTAAAAGCGGCTGTAGTACCGCCTCCTGTGCTGTAGCCGATGGACTGCGGTGAATCCGTGTCCGGCGATTCGTTGGACACCAGTGCCACTAGTAGTCGGGCTATGGACGCGCCTCATGTTGGTAGAAGTGTGGGCCATAGCTCTTAGCATGGATTGTCGGTGGCCTACTCATCCAAGGGTGAGAAGGAGGATGAAAACTGTAGTCCATTGATGGACGAGTCCGCTTTCTGCACCGAAGCTGAATTGGTGCAGGTCCTTGGCTGGATGTCTGACCGTCTCGGGTTGGCATCAGATCAAGGATCTCAGCACGATCCGGCGATGGAACGGATGTCAGAGCGAGCGGCTAGCGCTCTGCCAAGTGGCTCTTCAGCCATGCCGACGCTCCCTTTGGACACGCAGACTTCCGACATGTTGGAGGTTGCGGCATATCGTCTGGTTCAGCCAGAATATGCATTGCCCAAAGCCCCGAAGGGGATAAGGAGTAGGGTCCGTTTTCTGGAGCTGGCCTATCATCAGTATGCCTGGGTTCCACAGCTTTCCGTCGGGGAGCGAGAGGCGCTGAATAGGCCGTTGGCTGGAAAATGTATGGGGCGTTCTCGTCCCTTAGTTTCCCAAGCCAATAAAGATCCGTTTAATGAGCTGATGCTCATTGAAGATGCGGCGAGGGCGGCCATGGCTGCGCTCTCGCACGGATGTACCATCCTGCAGGGTATGCTGGCCTGCGCGGCGGAAGGGGGACAAGTGCCAGAGGCTGCTCCCGGAGTTGTTCGGGACACCATGCGCTTGTCCCAGGATTGCCTGGCCAGGGTGATCACCAGATCGTTGGCGGAGCGACGGAGAATGGTTCTCGATTGTGTAGAACCAGGACCTGAGATGAGGGCTGCGTTATCTTCTGCGCCTTTCATTGGTCCAGGCTTGTTCGGCGGCTCGGCACGACAAGCCGTATCCAAGGTCACGTCAATGGTTGCTGAGCAGGAAGTAGTCGGCAAGTCGTGGAAGTCGACTAAGAGGACACAGCCGCAGCAGTCCTACAAACAGCATCGGCACGAGCAGCAGAGGCAGCGCCAAAGATCGCCTTTCCGTCCTTCTGGTCGTGATGTCCATCGGGCATCCGGATCACAGGAACCTGGCTGTTCGTCCTTATACAAGTCCTCTAATAAGAGGCCATATGAGGATGACAGGAAGGGTGGCGGATGGGACGCGGCGGTTACTGTAAGGATAGCCGTGGCGGCGGTTCCGAGCCGTCATATTCCAAGAAGCCGCGGGGCGGCCATGGAGGCCGGTCCTGACGGGTTTCCGGCGGAATCAGTTCCCGTGACGTCAGGAACAAAGGGAGTCGAGAATCTTCACCCAAGGGATTTAGCATCTTATCGTGCAAACTCGACCGTCAGCTGTGTGCAGATCCCTACCATCGGAGGCAGACTTCAACTGTTCTCAAGCCAATGGGAACAGGTCATGCGAGATTGTTTAGTCTGTCAGTGGTTAAGAAACGGCTACAAACCGGACTGGCTCATCCGTCAATCATTATTTCCGTTAACATCGACTCCAGTGTGGACTCCCGTTCCAAGGGAATCCGATCGTCTAGGTGCCATTTGCTCAGAAATAGAATGCGATTCATCTAGTCCGCAATCAGTCCTCACTAGGCTTCTATTGCGATGATGTTCCTCGTTCCGAAATGTACCGGAGAATGGAGACCAATTCTCAATCTCAAACCGTTGAACAAATTTATTCTTTCTCCCAAATTTCAGATGGAGACTGTAGCAGCGGTGATGACAGGGCTGAGAAAAGACATGTGGGCAGTGTCGATAGATCTGAAGGATGCATATTTTCATATTCCAATGTCAATTCCTTTTCAGAAATACCTTCACTTTGCATTCCAAGACAATGTTTGGGAATTCAATGCGCTTCCATTCGGCCTGACCACAGCACCGAGGGTCTTCACCAAAGTGGTTCTCGCCATGACTTCTTATCTTCGCAGGAGAAACATAGCTGTTCATACTTACATAGATGACTGGCTGCTGAAGGCGGGGGAATCCAGTCACTCTGCGCAACAATTTCAGGTAGTCCTAGCCTTACTAAAGGATCTAGGATGGATTGTGAATCTAGAGAAATCAGAATTGACTCCATTCCAGTATCTGGGAATATTTTTCAACCTCAGGGACGGCGTAGCCTTTCCGGCGGAGAGCAGAGTCAAGAGTTTGATCGCAGTACTGGAGTCAGTTTCTCTAGGAGCTTTTCTGACGGCGCGCCAATTTCTCAGGATACTGGGTTTACTAGTGTCTCTAGAGAAAGTGCTTCCTTATGCGGCACTCAGGCGCAGGCCGATTCAGATGTATCTATTGTCATTCTGGTCTCGGAGAACGGATCCGTTATCTCTGAAAATACCAGTAAAAGAACCATTGATATTCCACCTTCAGTGGTGGTTATCAGAACAGAATCTCCTGCGAGGTATTCCTCTACAACCTCCTCAACCACAGATGTCCATCTTCACAGATGCATCGACAACGGGTTGGGGAGCGGTATTGGATGATCAGTCAGTGTCAGGGGAATGGGATCGGATCAATGCACAGAAACATATCAATGTTCTCGAATTATTAGCAGTGACATTAGCACTTCGAAAATTCGAGAGCTTAGTCCGAGACAAGATTGTCCTAGTAAGGACAGACAACTCAACAGTGGTGTCTTATTTAAACTGCCAAGGCGGGACAAGATCACCGGAGTTGTGTATGATGATTTGGAACCTTCTGCTGTGGTGCCAAGAGAGGAATGTTATTCTTCGGGCAGCACACATTCCAGGAAGACTGAACATCTTAGCGGATGCTCTCAGTCGCAGGACGGTTTGTCATCCGACGGAATGGCAGCTCAACCAATCGGTAGCGGAGGTTCTATTCAGACATTGGGGCAAGCTAAATGTGGACCTGTTTGCGATGAAACAAAACGCAAAGATGGTCTCATACGTGTCACCGATCCCAGACCCGCTAGCTCTAGCGGTAGATGCACTGGCTATAAGTTGGAACGGAATGTACGCGTATGCGTATCCTCCAACGATTCTCATCCCAAAAGTTCTGGAAAAGATAAGAGAGGGTATGTGCCAAGTACAGGAAAGCAGATTGATCGTGCGAATGCCCATCAGGTCCGAGCACTAGCAGCAGCATCGGCCCTTTATAAGGGTGTCTCATTAGAGGAGGTGATGTCTGTAGCACAATGGCATGCCAAGTCGTCATTTACTGATTTCTATCTTCGCGACATCTCCAGCGCACTTAATCCGGTAGCCGTCACCAATTTATCGAATCTGATCTAAGCCACATCCGACCACTATTTCGCACACATCACAAGTTCTTCCACTTGCACTGAACAATGGCCATGCACATGACCTAAGAACGACCATGGATTGGGCCGAGCTCCTGTGATGAACTAAAAGATCAAGCACTCAAAATGGTGGGTGTTTACATTAATTAAGTGACTATAAATAATTTACTTACAGTCGAAATACCAGACTGCTTAAGTAAAGAGTCTGGTGTAAGAGTATACTTATCCTCTCAAACAGACATTAGACTCATTCCAATTTGAAAACTTAATCGATATACTGATATTTTTTCAAAATTGGAAGTTGTAGTAGCTTCTTTGCACTCTACTGGACTGCCCTAGCTGAGACTTGGGGCTGACACGGGTCTGGTGGGTGTTGCATCCCCTTTTCGACAGCCCTCTGGATTTTGTGCGGACAAAAGAGGGGGGGAGCGTGATCTAGACCATGGAAGTTTAGCACTATGAGTCAGATGGCAGAACCCAATCGTATGCCAGGGTTCTAGTCTCTTCACAACCTTCTCTGTTGGATGGTAGATGAGTGCTGGTTCGAGCCTCACCTCCTCCCACCGGTATTTCTTGGCTGTTGAAATCCCGAGTTTATCATAATAGTACATCTGGTAAGTATTATTCAAAGTAGAATAAAAAAAGCATCCGCTTTTGTTTCTACAAGAATTCGTAATACTTACCAGATGTACTATGGCCCTGCCTCAGCTGCCCCGCTGAGGTGAGGCTGAGCTGCTTTCGCTGTTTGTCAAGACAAATATAAGACGAATCTGACTGTGATTGGGAATTGACTCGGTACCTGCGGCTATGGTAATTCCCAGACACAGTAAGGGCAGGACCAGGAGAGTGCGGTGTTTTAATTGTTTATTTTGAGCTAGACTAGATAATAGACATTATCATAATAGTACATCTGGTAAGTATTACGAATTCTCGTAGAAACAAAAGCGGATGCTTTTTTGAGTCGCCCCTGTTGTCATCCCTTTTATACAGCATCATGCAGACTTTATGTTCCAGCAAGACAATGCCCGTCCTTATTCAGCTAGGGTCACCAGTGATTTCCTTAAGGCTAACAACGTTCCGGTGTTGGACTGGCCAGCGCGATCACCGGACCTGTCTCCTATCGAACATGTGTGGGACATGCTTGGCCGTATGGTGCGTGAGAACCATCCACATCTTCACAACGTGCGGGAGCTGAAAGCTGCACTGCTCCAGGAATGGGGTGCGATTCCTCTTCGTGACATCAGGTGCTTAATTCGAAGCATGAGAAAGCGATGTACCGCGGTGGTTAATGCGCGCGGAGGTCACAACCGGTATTGACAGCTCAGTGTCATTATTTAAATTGGACCCTTCCGTTGAATGATGCTGTGATAAAGGCGCGATGCTAGCATTACAGTAACAAGAGACTGTTGTTCAAATTGGAAATGACCTATCAATTAAATAATATATTTGAATCAATTTATTGTTTTTGTTAAATCACATTTATACAGTAATATTCTCAGTGTTGCTAAACTTTTTTGGTTTAGTATATATATATATATATATATATATATATATATATATATATATATATATATATATATATATATATAGCTCAGTGATGTCAAGAGATGCTATATATTTCTATATAGGATGTACCTTTTTAATAACTGAGATAATATTTGTGTTTCAGGAGCTGAGATTCGCAGTGTTTGCACAGAAGCAGGAATGTTTGCTATTCGAAGCAGGAGAAAAATGGCTACAGAGAAAGACTTCCTTGAAGCCGTGAATAAAGTGATCAAGGCATACGCTAAATTCAGTGCAACACCCAGATATATGACATACAATTAATAATCTGTTCTATTGTAAAGAATATGTTCACATATTTCCTCATTTTGTATTTAAGTGTGTATGTTAGTGTGTGGATGAATGCGTGTGTTGTAAGGTGATGAGAAGTTGCAGAGAGAAAGATCTCAAACTGCAAAAATAAAAATAGAATAATAATCTGCTTAATATTGAAAAATAAAGGCAAAAACACTTTCTTGATTCTGAATTTTTTGTGGTTACAGAAGACTACTGATTCTCTCATATTCAACATTTAATGGGCAGGTTTGGTGATGAAAATCAAATGTTTTGCTTAGGGACTCCATTTGTAGGCCAAGTG
Source organism: Chaetoderma sp. LZ-2023a (assembly GCA_034401795.1). NCBI lineage: Eukaryota > Metazoa > Mollusca > Caudofoveata > Chaetodermatida > Chaetodermatidae > Chaetoderma > Chaetoderma sp. LZ-2023a. The sequence continues at coordinate 141,740,729 of CM067359.1, forward strand.
AAGAGTTTTTTTGATAAACCTTACCACTGGCATGACTGGTGCATCATTGCAAATTTCCACGCTTTCACCAACTTATGTAAACGTCTTCCCCCCCCCCCCCTCACACCCCACTCCGAGGCGTAGACTAATGTAAGCATCACCTCACAATCAGCAATTAAATGGGTAACTCGCATAACAAATTAGTTGAATTCCACCAACTTTGATGTTCTGAACCACTTCCCCACACGCACCCTAGTGGTCGGAACTTAATCTAACCATTGTCTCGCAATCATATGTGTAGCTCACATAACAAATTTGGTTAAATTCAGACAAGCGGTTTCAGATTGGAATGCCGGACAGACAGACTGACCTATGGAGTCGATTACAATATCCCCACCATTTTTAGCTAACCTGGTCAGAATGGCCCAGTGAGCTTATACTGTGACATGTCATTTTGTCTGTCTGTCTGTCTGTCTGTCCATCAACCTTTTCTTTAGACGACTTGTTCTGAGGAACCTCAGCTGATTTCAATTATATTTGGCAGGAAGTATCCTTCTGTCATAGAGATCCAAATTTGTCCAAATAGAGCTGATCGGCCAATTCAGTCAGCGGCCATCTTGGAATTTGACAAATTTTTAGAAATGTCTTAAAAATTTCTGAAACCACTATAAAATATCATCTCGGGCAAGAGCTGAACCAAGTTTGTTCAAGGGAACTTGATTGGCCAAATGCTTCGGCGGACATCTTGGATGATCTAGTTCTCACGAAAATCTCTCCAGCCCACTGAAGGATCAGGCTAAAATTTGGGGGATATGATTAGGGACTAAGGCCATTAAACTTTGTTCAATGGAAGTTGATACATAAAAAAAACATGGCCACCGAGGATCAATGAAAATGTAACGTGTTGGTAGCCATCTTGGATTTTCTCAAAAATTTTCCCTATTTTCTGCCATTTGATTATTTTAATGCTGATTTGCATCCAGGGTATACTCATTATGCTGTGTGGATTAAGGTTTTTCAAATGACAGTTACATCAACAAGGGGGTCTCAAATTTTGAATAAAACTTCACAGATTTGTTCTATTCGATGCTCACATTTTTTTGGCGTTTAAATTTAAATATTGTTATGCATTCCGGTTAATGGTTTTGCTGTGACATGTTCACTGGGTTTGAACTTTGATTATTAACATCGTCGTGTCGT
>CM067359.1:141742407-141812407 GCA_034401795.1 Chaetoderma sp. LZ-2023a
CGCATGACACGTGTGTTTCAAATTTGCCACTTTAGAAACTGAGGATAAATGGTTTAACAGCCAGCTGGAATTCCCCCCCCCCCACCCCCCACAAAAAGCACCATTTGAATATAAAGCAATGGGAAATTTAAAATGCTTTCTCGAGAACCACTGGATTGATTTTACGTAAATTTGTTAGAAAGCATCCTTGTGTCATAGGGGTCCACATTTGTACAATGAAGCTGTTCGGCCAATTTGGCCAATCCTTAGAAATATCTTAGAAATCTCTGAAGCCGTTTTGGGGATTGATTCAAAACTCATAAAACATCATCTAGCGAAACAGCTGAACCACATATGTTCGAGAGATCTTGATAGGCCAAATGGTTCAGCAGACATTTTGGATAACCTAATTTTCACCAAATAAATACTCAGAACAGCTGAAGTGATCGAGCTGAAATGTGGGAAGGATGATTAGGGATGAAGGACCATTCAAGTTTTCTCAAGGGGTATTAGTACATTAAAAATGGCAGCTATTGACTAATCAGAATTCCACGTTTTTGCAGGCCAATTTTGTTTATTAATGGATTTTGAATCCGAGATTGTTTTAATATATAGGTTTTTGGGTCTGGTGATTTCAAATTTTGCACTTTCATAATGTTCGGATAAATGTGTTGGCAGTCATCTTGGATTTTTTTGCGAACAAAGACTGATAGTAAAGCAATGGGAAATTTAAAATGTTCTCAAGAACCACTGAACCGATTTTAACCACATTTGGTATGGCACATCCTTTTCTTGTGGCAGTTCTGACCAAATCCATAGGGTTCTACTTATAGGTGATGTCCTTTCTAGTTGAAATGCCTATGTTTCTGGTGAGCGATACAGGCAACTTGCTCCTCTTATTACAGGATGAGATAGGATTAAATGTTCACGATGGGTCACGTGATCAAATCTAATGATACTTATAATGTGGTACGAAAGTGTAATAACAACGTAGTCTGAAAACTTGGTGAAATCTAAGAATTGCTCGACGCTTGTTCGCTGTGTGGGGACAAAAATCTGAATGATCTGAGCTTTGTGAGTCGGCTCCTTTTATACTTTCCCATTCGTGGACCGGAAGTAGGTTTGCACATGCCCAAATATGGGCATGTGTGTACCAGTTATGGCAGCGCTGTTTTGTTTTGGTGGTGCAACAGGTGGCCATTTTGGCGGTGCAAATTTTCCGCAGAGTGCCACTTTTGGCGGTGCAAATTTTTTGGCGGTGCACGGTGGTTTTAGGTGGTACTCCAATTTTTGGGGGTTCTAAAAAAGTTTCAAAGTGGTGTGTGATAATTTCTGGCACTGCTGAAGCACTTATCACGGATCTCACCAGTTTACATGTGTTTAATCTAGACTGCTTCCAGTGCTTTCTCGCTGTACTGGCACAGAACAATTATTCCCCTGACCGACTATGGGACAGGGTCCTATCATGTATGCACCGGCAAAGCAGCCACCTTCCATGACCAGGCATATAAAAGAAAGTGTGTGAAAAAAACCTTGCTCCAAAAAAAGTTGTGAAAAAGAGCTTTCCATCAAACAGAAACAAAACTATCTGTTAAACCACTGTTTTTTTAAAATCGTATCACCCATCTTTTTCACCCTCAGCATTGTGTTCTCAACATTCACTAACTTCAAACTAGTAATAAATCTAGGGACAAAATTGTCCCACCACTAAGCACGCGCACACACATGCAAGTACGCATGCATGCACGCACACCACAATTATGTTGCTCCATCCAAAAATCGAGAAGTCTGACAAAGGTGTATGAATTATATGTCTTTGATCAATTTATAATTTAAGAAATATAGTCAGCATCAGTCCCCACTCAAATTAGTTTTAAAATATTTAACAGCTTTCTTGTATGGTTACATGTATCTTGAAATATAGATTCTGGGAATGCTTGTTTCAATGTTTAAAAATCTGATTCCAACAGTCAGTTTGCTAGTAAACATTTGTCTCCTACGCATTACAGGCATACCATGAAGTGACCATTATTATACACCAGTCAATCAAGTCATAGTTTGCGGTCTAAGATGGTAGTAAATGAAGTCTCGCTGAAAGAAAGCTGTTGCTGCCCGTGCTTACAACAACACTGTTTTCCAAATTATAAATTTTCAAAATTAAAATCAATAACATGTGTTTTCATATGTCTTAGTGTACAGTAATCAATGAATCTTTCCTCTAAGGACTGATAGATAATCACTATGGGTAGCTGAATCAACTGGTCACTTTCCCAACTGGCTAGTGGCTAATGCTGGTCAATTACAAATGCTATCATGCGTGATCTGAATAACTACTCTTAACTCTTATATGTTTCAGGGACGTACACATATATTTAAGATTCACGCTCGATCTATGAGCGTGGAGAAAGATATCCGCTATGAGCTTCTCGGAAGATTGTGTCCTAACAGCACAGGTATGCTGGTCTGACTGCCTTATCGTGTATGAAATGGAGTGTCATTTAGAAATCTGAGATTTCACTCGCCTACATAAACTAAACAAACAAACGTCATCTCATAGTAGCTGTTAACCCTTTAACCCTCAAATTTGTTCATGAAAATTTTGCTTTTCTCATAGGAACTGTCCATTTGCAGACCAAGAGAAGACTATTTTTGAAAATTTACCACTTGAATGACTGGCTTGCCTATCAAGCCAAGCCGAGCCATTCAAGTGGTAAATTTTCAAAACTAATCTCTGTCTGCAAATGGACATTTCTCAAGACCACTGCAGAAGGTGTTTTTAGCTGATATGATTGTTAAAGCATTAATGTGGTATACATGGCATATTTAGCTTTTATCATGTTGATATATTCAGGCTTTAACCATTTAACACTCATATAGCCAAAAATGGCGTCTGCAGTTGTCTTGAGAAATGTCCATTTGCAAAGCAAGGGAAGAGAGTATTTTTTAACATTTACCACTGCAATGACTGGCTCAATAACCGAGTCAATTATTTCAGTTGTAAATTTTCAAAATTAGTCTTCTCTTGGTCTGCAATATGGCATTTTCTATGAGAAAATTGAAATTTTCTTGAACAAATTTGAGTGTTAAAGAGTTAATAGCTAAATGTTGATATACTTTCCCAGTCTATGAGAGGTGTATATGCTCATTCATAGAGGTGTTATCTATAATTTAGTATTGTGGTGTAAAAGCAACCATACAGGTGAACTTGTGAATATTTTGACACTACTCTAACTGGAAGCTGTTCTAAATATCATAAAATAGATACTTCGCCAAAAGAGTTTAGCAACAGTGAAGTTTGGTTTGTTGTATTAAAACTATGCATCCATTTATGACCAAATTTGCAGGCATGTTTCATCAATTTAATGTCTCGCTGATCATGAAGAAATGCAAATCCTTTCTTGCATTTCTCGGCCGCACGCTTATTGCATGTGAAAATGCATTTTACCTGCACTGGCCCGCATTGGCGGGTAGCGAAGGCAAAAATTCACCATATTGCAAAAGCAGATAACGAACATTAACAGAAAATGCTTAAAAGTTTACCCTACCAAACATGGGCCGCTGCCCAGGGCTACCCGAAAATCAGCGCCATGAAGCAATGGGAAGACTCGCTGCTGGGAAGAGGGTTCTCGCTGTTGCTCGACATTTTAATGTTCACGCCTCAACCATTTCCCGTCTCCGCCAACGTGAGCAGGAAACTGGACATGTTAATGACCGACCACGATCTGGCAGACCGAGAGCAACAACACCACGAGAAGAACGCTGCTTAGTGACGTCATCACGACGTCACAGGTTTGAGACTGCACCGCGGCTATCCCGTAATTTGCACGCTGCTACCGGCACTACAGTGCATGCAAAAACTGTGCGAAACAAACTCCATGATGCTGAACTGCATGCCCGTCGTCCACTTGTTCCTGTTCCGCTTACAGAGCGTCACATCTTGAATCGGTTTGCATGGGCAAGAACTCATCAGCGATGGCGTGCTCAACAATGGAGCCACTTTTTGTTCAGTGATGAGTCAAGGTTTTGTGTGGATGTGGCGGATGGTAGGCAACGGGTTTGGCGACGTTTAGGAGAACGGTATGATGCAGCCGACATCATTCAGCACGACAGATTCGGTGGCGGCAGTGTTATGGTGTGGGCTGGAATCCATGAAAATGGCAAAACAGATCTTAATGTGATTCGCGGAAATTTAACGGCTCAACGTTACTGTGAAGAAGATTTCTACTTCGAATAATACTTACCAGATGTACTATTATGATAATGTCTATTATCTAGTCTAGCTCAAAATAAACAATTAAAACTCTAGCTGAATGAGGACGGGCATTGTCTTGCTGGAACATAAAGTCTGCATGATGCTGCATAAAAGGGATGACAACAGGGGCGACTCAAAAAAGCATCCGCTTTTGTTTCTACGAGAATTTGTAATACTTACCAGATGTACTATTATGATAATGTCTATTATCTAGTCTAGCTCAAAATAAACAATTAAAATTCCGCACTCTCCTGGTCCTGCCCATACTGTGTCCGGGAATAGCATAGCCGCAGGTACCGAGTCAATTCCCAATCACAGTCAGATTCGTCTATTTTGCTGACTTGTGAAAGTCACGTTTTCTAAGCTCGTTAAAATTCTCAATTTTAAACGGAATTCAGCGTTGTTGGAGTGTTCTGTTACTGGCATCATGGGAGAGAAAGGGAAATCATCACAGGGGCAGGTTGTATCAATCTAGAATTTATACATTCATGCTGTAATGACTGTTTGAAATTTCCTTAAATTGGCACATTGTTTTAAAATGGTAGCCATTGTTGGAGTTGATAAACTGATCATAGTAACTTACTTGTTACATTAGAGACAACTCTAGTTAATCGGACGCTCGCTCATACTCGAATGCCTGCTTCTCTTCCGCTTGTACGCTTCTCACATGACATTCGTTCATGTACATCCAAGCCACGGATATGACCGAGTGTTGCCGAGAATTTCCGGGACTGAAGAGTACATTTGTAGTGTACCGTATTGCACATAATGTTTGTTAACTTAATTCAATGTTTAACAGGAGTCACCCGGTACCCGTTAACTCTTTAGTCTTATCCGGGTACTCAGTTAATTTCTCTTGCGACTTGGTTTCTTCCAAGATGGCGCCGCCCATGATCAATGTTTCGCTTTGGCTTGGCGTGTCTATGCACTGTTTATGCCGATTTTTAGCTCTCGCTTCATTGTCGAGGGTGTTTGTAGCGATCAGCATTTATTTCTTGGCTGTATTAACGTTAGTTAACTTCCAAGTTGTGTTTATTAATTTTCACTCAAAAAAGTTTCAAATATTTCCTGCCTAAAGGCTTGATTATCATTAATTTAAGAGAAAGTTAATGTTTCTAAGTAATTCTATTTTACAATCAAGTCAATTGTGCGTATTGCTCGTCATCGTTTGTCATGTGCAGCGTTTTAATTCTTCTCTGTGTTCGCAGAAAGCCAAGAACCAGGACACGTTGTGCCACAAATGCAACAGGTTCATAAAGCGCAAGTACTCTGGCCATCATTGTGTGGCTTGCGCGAAGTGCATGCTGGGAAGTCCGTGTGATGTGTGCGCCAAGTGGTCGTCGGAAATGGTGGCTGAATTCGATCGTGATCGACGTGCACGCTTGGAGAGAATCGCGAGGGCCAAGGCGTCCAAGCTGGATCAGGCATCGATGAGAGGACTGGAAGGTCATCTGAATGAGCGTATGGATTCAGCATTGGGCGGCCCAGTTCAAGGCAATGTTGGAGTCCTTTCAGTCCACGATCCCAACGATGCAGGCTGGTGCAGGGAAACCTTTAGGTGGTCCGGCTAGTTCTGCGGAGGGACAAGCACGTGTCCCTTCTCTGACCTTGGCTCAACAGCCGACGGCGGAGGAGGAAGATCTTCTAATGGATGATTCCGGCATGCCGGATATTTCGCTAATGACTATGCCTAGTACATCCCAGGGATCTCCCTCAGAATTTGTACGGGTTTGCCAAGCGGGTGGTGATGTCGACGTTCCGTCAGGCATTTTCCACCCGGATTTCGTTCAACGTGCATTGTCATTGGAGCCGTTTTGCGGTTCCTAGCGGCATCCCGGCGGCGTTAGCTGCGGCTCCTCTCGGAGTGCCGTCATTTACTGTGGTAAAAGCGGCTGTAGTACCGCCTCCTGTGCTGTAGCCGATGGACTGCGGTGAATCCGTGTCCGGCGATTCGTTGGACACCAGTGCCACTAGTAGTCGGGCTATGGACGCGCCTCATGTTGGTAGAAGTGTGGGCCATAGCTCTTAGCATGGATTGTCGGTGGCCTACTCATCCAAGGGTGAGAAGGAGGATGAAAACTGTAGTCCATTGATGGACGAGTCCGCTTTCTGCACCGAAGCTGAATTGGTGCAGGTCCTTGGCTGGATGTCTGACCGTCTCGGGTTGGCATCAGATCAAGGATCTCAGCACGATCCGGCGATGGAACGGATGTCAGAGCGAGCGGCTAGCGCTCTGCCAAGTGGCTCTTCAGCCATGCCGACGCTCCCTTTGGACACGCAGACTTCCGACATGTTGGAGGTTGCGGCATATCGTCTGGTTCAGCCAGAATATGCATTGCCCAAAGCCCCGAAGGGGATAAGGAGTAGGGTCCGTTTTCTGGAGCTGGCCTATCATCAGTATGCCTGGGTTCCACAGCTTTCCGTCGGGGAGCGAGAGGCGCTGAATAGGCCGTTGGCTGGAAAATGTATGGGGCGTTCTCGTCCCTTAGTTTCCCAAGCCAATAAAGATCCGTTTAATGAGCTGATGCTCATTGAAGATGCGGCGAGGGCGGCCATGGCTGCGCTCTCGCACGGATGTACCATCCTGCAGGGTATGCTGGCCTGCGCGGCGGAAGGGGGACAAGTGCCAGAGGCTGCTCCCGGAGTTGTTCGGGACACCATGCGCTTGTCCCAGGATTGCCTGGCCAGGGTGATCACCAGATCGTTGGCGGAGCGACGGAGAATGGTTCTCGATTGTGTAGAACCAGGACCTGAGATGAGGGCTGCGTTATCTTCTGCGCCTTTCATTGGTCCAGGCTTGTTCGGCGGCTCGGCGCGACAAGCCGTATCCAAGGTCACGTCAATGGTTGCTGAGCAGGAAGTAGTCGGCAAGTCGTGGAAGTCGACTAAGAGGACACAGCCGCAGCAGTCCTACAAACAGCATCGGCACGAGCAGCAGAGGCAGCGCCAAAGATCGCCTTTCCGTCCTTCTGGTCGTGATGTCCATCGGGCATCCGGATCACAGGAACCTGGCTGTTCGTCCTTATACAAGTCCTCTAATAAGAGGCCATATGAGGATGACAGGAAGGGTGGCGGATGGGACGCGGCGGTTACTGTAAGGATAGCCGTGGCGGCGGTTCCGAGCCGTCATATTCCAAGAAGCCGCGGGGCGGCCATGGAGGCCGGTCCTGACGGGTTTCCGGCGGAATCAGTTCCCGTGACGTCAGGAACAAAGGGAGTCGAGAATCTTCACCCAAGGGATTTAGCATCTTATCGTGCAAACTCGACCGTCAGCTGTGTGCAGATCCCTACCATCGGAGGCAGACTTCAACTGTTCTCAAGCCAATGGGAACAGGTCATGCGAGATTGTTTAGTCTGTCAGTGGTTAAGAAACGGCTACAAACCGGACTGGCTCATCCGTCAATCATTATTTCCGTTAACATCGACTCCAGTGTGGACTCCCGTTCCAAGGGAATCCGATCGTCTAGGTGCCATTTGCTCAGAAATAGAATGCGATTCATCTAGTCCGCAATCAGTCCTCACTAGGCTTCTATTGCGATGATGTTCCTCGTTCCGAAATGTACCGGAGAATGGAGACCAATTCTCAATCTCAAACCGTTGAACAAATTTATTCTTTCTCCCAAATTTCAGATGGAGACTGTAGCAGCGGTGATGACAGGGCTGAGAAAAGACATGTGGGCAGTGTCGATAGATCTGAAGGATGCATATTTTCATATTCCAATGTCAATTCCTTTTCAGAAATACCTTCACTTTGCATTCCAAGACAATGTTTGGGAATTCAATGCGCTTCCATTCGGCCTGACCACAGCACCGAGGGTCTTCACCAAAGTGGTTCTCGCCATGACTTCTTATCTTCGCAGGAGAAACATAGCTGTTCATACTTACATAGATGACTGGCTGCTGAAGGCGGGGGAATCCAGTCACTCTGCGCAACAATTTCAGGTAGTCCTAGCCTTACTAAAGGATCTAGGATGGATTGTGAATCTAGAGAAATCAGAATTGACTCCATTCCAGTATCTGGGAATATTTTTCAACCTCAGGGACGGCGTAGCCTTTCCGGCGGAGAGCAGAGTCAAGAGTTTGATCGCAGTACTGGAGTCAGTTTCTCTAGGAGCTTTTCTGACGGCGCGCCAATTTCTCAGGATACTGGGTTTACTAGTGTCTCTAGAGAAAGTGCTTCCTTATGCGGCACTCAGGCGCAGGCCGATTCAGATGTATCTATTGTCATTCTGGTCTCGGAGAACGGATCCGTTATCTCTGAAAATACCAGTAAAAGAACCATTGATATTCCACCTTCAGTGGTGGTTATCAGAACAGAATCTCCTGCGAGGTATTCCTCTACAACCTCCTCAACCACAGATGTCCATCTTCACAGATGCATCGACAACGGGTTGGGGAGCGGTATTGGATGATCAGTCAGTGTCAGGGGAATGGGATCGGATCAATGCACAGAAACATATCAATGTTCTCGAATTATTAGCAGTGACATTAGCACTTCGAAAATTCGAGAGCTTAGTCCGAGACAAGATTGTCCTAGTAAGGACAGACAACTCAACAGTGGTGTCTTATTTAAACTGCCAAGGCGGGACAAGATCACCGGAGTTGTGTATGATGATTTGGAACCTTCTGCTGTGGTGCCAAGAGAGGAATGTTATTCTTCGGGCAGCACACATTCCAGGAAGACTGAACATCTTAGCGGATGCTCTCAGTCGCAGGACGGTTTGTCATCCGACGGAATGGCAGCTCAACCAATCGGTAGCGGAGGTTCTATTCAGACATTGGGGCAAGCTAAATGTGGACCTGTTTGCGATGAAACAAAACGCAAAGATGGTCTCATACGTGTCACCGATCCCAGACCCGCTAGCTCTAGCGGTAGATGCACTGGCTATAAGTTGGAACGGAATGTACGCGTATGCGTATCCTCCAACGATTCTCATCCCAAAAGTTCTGGAAAAGATAAGAGAGGGTATGTGCCAAGTACAGGAAAGCAGATTGATCGTGCGAATGCCCATCAGGTCCGAGCACTAGCAGCAGCATCGGCCCTTTATAAGGGTGTCTCATTAGAGGAGGTGATGTCTGTAGCACAATGGCATGCCAAGTCGTCATTTACTGATTTCTATCTTCGCGACATCTCCAGCGCACTTAATCCGGTAGCCGTCACCAATTTATCGAATCTGATCTAAGCCACATCCGACCACTATTTCGCACACATCACAAGTTCTTCCACTTGCACTGAACAATGGCCATGCACATGACCTGAGAACGACCATGGATTGGGCCGAGCTCCTGTGATGAACTAAAAGACCAAGCACTCAAAATGGTGAGTGTTTACATTAATTAAGTGACTATAAATAATTTACTTACAGTCGAAATACCAGACTGCTTAAGTAAAGAGTCTGGTGTAAGAGTATACTTATCCTCTCAAACAGACATTAGACTCATTCCAATTTGAAAACTTAATCGATATACTGATATTTTTTCAAAATTGGAAGTTGTAGTAGCTTCTTTGCACTCTACTGGACTGCCCTAGCTGAGACTTGGGGCTGACACGGGAATGGTGGGTGTTGCATCCCCTTTTCGACAGCCCTCTGGATTTTGTGCGGACAAAAGAGGGGGGGAGCGTGATCTAGACCATGGAAGTTTAGCACTATGAGTCAGATGGCAGAACCCAATCGTATGCCAGGGTTCTAGTCTCTTCACAACCTTCTCTGTTGGATGGTAGATGAGTGCTGGTTCGAGCCTCACCTCCTCCCACCGGTATTTCTTGGCTGTTGAAATCCCGAGTTTATCATAATAGTACATCTGGTAAGTATTATTCAAAGTAGAATAAAAAAAGCATCCGCTTTTGTTTCTACAAGAATTCGTAATACTTACCAGATGTACTATGGCCCTGCCTCAGCTGCCCCGCTGAGGTGAGGCTGAGCTGCTTTCGCTGTTTGTCAAGACAAATATAAGACGAATCTGACTGTGATTGGGAATTGACTCGGTACCTGCGGCTATGGTAATTCCCAGACACAGTAAGGGCAGGACCAGGAGAGTGCGGTGTTTTAATTGTTTATTTTGAGCTAGACTAGATAATAGACATTATCATAATAGTACATCTGGTAAGTATTACGAATTCTCGTAGAAACAAAAGCGGATGCTTTTTTGAGTCGCCCCTGTTGTCATCCCTTTTATACAGCATCATGCAGACTTTATGTTCCAGCAAGACAATGCCCGTCCTTATTCAGCTAGGGTCACCAGTGATTTCCTTAAGGCTAACAACGTTCCGGTGTTGGACTGGCCAGCGCGATCACCGGACCTGTCTCCTATCGAACATGTGTGGGACATGCTTGGCCGTATGGTGCGTGAGAACCATCCACATCTTCACAACGTGCGGGAGCTGAAAGCTGCACTGCTCCAGGAATGGGGTGCGATTCCTCTTCGTGACATCAGGTGCTTAATTCGAAGCATGAGAAAGCGATGTACCGCGGTGGTTAATGCGCGCGGAGGTCACAACCGGTATTGACAGCTCAGTGTCATTATTTAAATTGGACCCTTCCGTTGAATGATGCTGTGATAAAGGCGCGATGCTAGCATTACAGTAACAAGAGACTGTTGTTCAAATTGGAAATGACCTATCAATTAAATAATATATTTGAATCAATTTATTGTTTTTGTTAAATCACATTTATACAGTAATATTCTCAGTGTTGCTAAACTTTTTTGGTTTAGTATATATATATATATATATATATATATATATATATATATATATATATATATATATATATATATATATAGCTCAGTGATGTCAAGAGATGCTATATATTTCTATATAGGATGTACCTTTTTAATAACTGAGATAATATTTGTGTTTCAGGAGCTGAGATTCGCAGTGTTTGCACAGAAGCAGGAATGTTTGCTATTCGAAGCAGGAGAAAAATGGCTACAGAGAAAGACTTCCTTGAAGCCGTGAATAAAGTGATCAAGGCATACGCTAAATTCAGTGCAACACCCAGATATATGACATACAATTAATAATCTGTTCTATTGTAAAGAATATGTTCACATATTTCCTCATTTTGTATTTAAGTGTGTATGTTAGTGTGTGGATGAATGCGTGTGTTGTAAGGTGATGAGAAGTTGCAGAGAGAAAGATCTCAAACTGCAAAAATAAAAATAGAATAATAATCTGCTTAATATTGAAAAATAAAGGCAAAAACACTTTCTTGATTCTGAATTTTTTGTGGTTACAGAAGACTACTGATTCTCTCATATTCAACATTTAATGGGCAGGTTTGGTGATGAAAATCAAATGTTTTGCTTAGGGACTCCATTTGTAGGCCAAGTGAAGAGTTTTTTTGATAAACCTTACCACTGGCATGACTGGTGCATCATTGCAAATTTCCACGCTTTCACCAACTTATGTAAACGTCTTCCCCCCCCCCCCCCCCTCACACCCCACTCCGAGGCGTAGACTAATGTAAGCATCACCTCACAATCAGCAATTAAATGGGTAACTCGCATAACAAATTAGTTGAATTCCACCAACTTTGATGTTCTGAACCACTTCCCCACACGCACCCTAGTGGTCGGAACTTAATCTAACCATTGTCTCGCAATCATATGTGTAGCTCACATAACAAATTTGGTTAAATTCAGACAAGCGGTTTCAGATTGGAATGCCGGACAGACAGACTGACCTATGGAGTCGATTACAATATCCCCACCATTTTTAGCTAACCTGGTCAGAATGGCCCAGTGAGCTTATACTGTGACATGTCATTTTGTCTGTCTGTCTGTCTGTCTGTCCATCAACCTTTTCTTTAGACGACTTGTTCTGAGGAACCTCAGCTGATTTCAATTATATTTGGCAGGAAGTATCCTTCTGTCATAGAGATCCAAATTTGTCCAAATAGAGCTGATCGGCCAATTCAGTCAGCGGCCATCTTGGAATTTGACAAATTTTTAGAAATGTCTTAAAAATTTCTGAAACCACTATAAAATATCATCTCGGGCAAGAGCTGAACCAAGTTTGTTCAAGGGAACTTGATTGGCCAAATGCTTCGGCGGACATCTTGGATGATCTAGTTCTCACGAAAATCTCTCCAGCCCACTGAATGGATCAGGCTAAAATTTGGGGGATATGATTAGGGACTAAGGCCATTAAACTTTGTTCAATGGAAGTTGATACATAAAAAAACATGGCCACCGAGGATCAATGAAAATGTAACGTGTTGGTAGCCATCTTGGATTTTCTCAAAAATTTTCCCTATTTTCTGCCATTTGATTATTTTAATGCTGATTTGCATCCAGGGTATACTCATTATGCTGTGTGATTAAGGTTTTTCAAATGACAGTTACATCAACAAGGGGGTCTCAAATTTGAATAAAACTTCACAGATTTGTTCTATTCGATGCTCACATTTTTTTGGCGTTTAAATTTAAATATTGTTATGCATTCCGGTTAATGGTTTTGCTGTGACATGTTCACTGGGTTTGAACTTTGATTATTTTGCGGCTGATTTGCATCCACGGTTATTAAATGCTGTGGGTAAGTTTTTTCAAATGACAATTTAATGACAATTTAATCAGCAAAGAGTTATCCAGTTTAGATCAAATGTATTAATTTGCTCTATAGTCTGAATGATATTAATGTACAGGATTTTGAAAATGTTTCTAGTGTTTTCAGGCTTTGAACTTTGCTTATGTTTGAACCATTTGCCTTTCGGTCAGACTTGATGTGTCAGTAGTCATTGTACTGCAGGTTACTACCAGGCAGCAAGGCTTTATGGTTCAGTCGACAAACTATGCTCCTATGATTTCCTTGTTGGGAAGTACCGTGGGTATTTTGATTCGACAAGTAGATTGTCAAATTTCAAAATGAGGCTAGTCACATCATATCCTGTAATGTACAATTGATATACAGATAAGCTATTTCATATCTTCTGATAGTTCTATCTCGATATATGTGCACTCAAGTATATGGTGTCATAATCAATTACATCATATGTAGGCTGACGTCACAATCGTAATTGACAAAATACCCCGCCAGAAAGCTAGAATAATTTGTTAAGTGAGCAAATTGTATGTCTTGGTGGATTTACTGTTTAATAAACATTCTCTTGAATATTTTGAAACAAACTTGACAGGGCGATATATTGCTGCCATAGACCAGCTGCTTACCTGTATAGTTACCTTGAAATCTCAGTATTCAGGATTCAAAGTATACACCTGTGCAAAAGTTAAGCACCAGCAAAAACAATAGAACGTAGAAACATGATGGTACAACTAGGCTGCCATACTTTTTGTCCCCGCGTTAGCTGACATAATTCCAAGTACGAAATGCACATGCATGCATGACTTCACGCCGCTTGATGTCCGTGCGTGGCGGGAAACAGCACACGTGTTCAGTTATGTAAAAGTCCAGTTTGAGGTGTAGAACATTACATACAGATTTAGGCGACAAGATTAGGAATTTTGTGTTCATGACCGTGGTTTATTTGTACAGAGAAAATTAGCTCTTGATTGTGAACCGCTATGGCAAGACGAAGGTTAAGTGATCGTGTGAAATGGCAAATCATAGGCATGCATACCACTGGTATGTCATGCAGAGAGATTGGCAGACAGCTGAACATTAACCATACTGTAATCAGTCGTTTGATTGCAAAACATGGGCAAACTAACGAGGTGAAGGACAGGCCTAGATCTGGAAGACCGAAGAAGACTACTGCCCGTGATGATCGAGCCCTAGTACGCCTTGTTAGGAGATCTCCATTCACCAACAGCAGAGTGCTCAGCCAGCAATGGGAAACGCGCAATAGAGTGTCAATGTCTACCGTCAAAAGGAGACTGTATGCTGCTGGCATGAAAGCTAGGAGACCTGTCAGACGTCCTCTCCTCACTGCACACCACAAAGAGGAGCGTCTGAGGTGGTGCAACGAAAGAAGACACTGGACCATGAGATCCTGGAGACGGGTACACTGGTCCGATGAAAGTCGCTTCCTGCTTCATGCCACAGATGGTCGAACTCGTGTATGGAGGTCCAGACGCACGGCGTACGACCAACGTAACATCATGGAAGAAGTTCCATTTGGTGGAGGTTCCGTTATGATATGGGGGTGCATCTCATTTGATTGTAAGCTGGATCTGTTGACTGTACCTGGAACACTAAATGGACAAAGATATCAAGATTCCATACTGGATAGAGTTGTGGTCCCTCATTTTGTAAATCATGCACCTGGAACCCACCCTATATTCATGGATGACAACGCCCGACCACATCGTGCTAGAGCTGTGCATGAATACCTCCGCCAGAATGCCATCGAAACCCTACCATGGCCAGCAAGGAGCCCTGACATGAACCCTATTGAGCATATCTGGGACATTCTGGGAAACATGGTGAGAAGGAGGGATCCTCCTGTGCAGAACCTACAGGAATTAACAGACGCACTCCATCTTGAATGGCAACGAATACCACAATGGCGTATCAGTCGGTTGGTGACCAGCATGAGACGTCGTGTCCAGGCCGTCGTCCAGGCACAAGGTGGATATACCCGGTATTAATAATGACAGTCTCAAACTCATGCACAGATGTTAAACTTCGTTTTCAGACACTATTAATGACAATCTAGCCACGTGTGTCAACTGTAGGGCAATAGTTGTCAGTTGTGTCAACGTAACCATATTCAGGCCTCGTTTTCAAGTTCAAACAAAAACATACAGTGTTTCCCCACCATCATAATCAGCATTCCTCTAGTTGCATTATTACCTCTTGCACTAAGATGGATGGGTACATAAATGTTTATGTTATTGCTTTCTTCATAGCACATGAATATACCCTCGCATGTGCGTAAAAATAGGGTGGTGCTTAACTTTTGCACAGGTGTATATATAAATCGATCCCAACATGCACACGCTTGTCCGGAGCTTAGCTTCGAAATGGGCATGGTATAGCTAGAAATGTATCCTCCTATTTCATGTTTATCGATTGAAGATATTAAAAACTGTCCGAGTACTGAAATGCTGAGTGCTGACTACATTTCTGGTTAGGAGACCCGAGAGGGCGGCTATGCAATCGGTGTAGATTAACTTCTTTCACTTATTGGTTTACATGGGTGAAAAGCACAGGACATAGACCATCTCCCTCATTCGTATCTCACGAGATCTTCGATACGAGATCGAGAAAAGTATCTCCTATGTATTGAGTAGCCATTGGCGTAGTGATTTCCACCAGAATATGTTGATAGAGAGATTTAAAACGTTAACAGACACGAGCGCTACTCAGACGATATAAAGCCCATAGTAGTCTGTATGACAAGTATTTAGCAGAAAAATAATCCCTCTGAATTTGTCATAAAATTCAAATCTGTCGCACATAAAATGAGGTCAAGAATTTGCTGACTGATTTGTAGATGCTGATATCACACGAACCACTGGATGGATCGAGTCGATTTTAATGTCTGTATCAAGCTGGTAATATAGAGGTTAAAATGATGCCAAAATCTACACGATCCACAGTGTTGCTTTTAGAGTCCGCGATGGTTCCGATCTGTCGTGTCTTTGAAGTGGAGTGTGTGTAACAATCTAGTCATTGTGATGACATAATAAGATGGCCGGTCATTACATTAGAGGTGTATCCTCGAAGAAGCCACGCCTCTACTTTTAGATTGCATCTGTCTGTGGGGTGCAGATTGATGTCTCAAACTCTGCAGACTTCACCGACTTGACTCATACTCTCAGCTTGGTGTCTGCAAGTAGTTGTCTCACTGGCCTGTCCTTTTGTATGGCATTTAAGATTCTGAGATGTAAATGCCCATTTTGTGGAAATCCCAAGGTGACCATGACTACTGACCAGCATACGTTCAGCCCATACAATGTCTGCGTAGCTGCGTCCATGTTTAAAGTCACTGACCCAGTGAAGTCATCGATCTTGTCTTGGATGTAGCATAGAGTATCATTGGATAGGATTTACTGTATGCTATTGAGGAGCACAAGGGGCCGCAGATTGCGGCTTCTTGTGCTTGGATAGGTTGATAAGGGTGTCTTGGCCTACATCATCGAGAGGAAGATGGTGCATAAAAGCGGGATTGATTAGTTACGTGAACGGATTTGAGATAATGTCACTTACGTATTTGAATAGTTCATTGCCCATATCATCAGGTCCAGGTGCATGCCCATTTTATGGCTTTGAGTGTAGGGATTCTGATAAGCGTCCATTTGAGGTGTATATCCCCAAAATGTAGCTTGAGACCCCCAATAGTAGTAGCAGTGGCTCAACTGGGACCCTTGAAAATCTTGTATGTTTGTTAAATACTAAGTAGTTTTATAGTCTTGCACACAAATACCAATTAAATTTAGCATATGACCACCAGAATTCCTAGTTGTGTGTCCATGGTACCTTCTAATTTTAGTGTGGATGAAAAAAACCTGCTAGATTTCTTTTTTTGCACGCACAGATTTCAGCTAGAGACCGTCAGATTTCAGTCTGTTGGGTCCCTTGGACCTGAAAAATGTAGATGCTATGAGAAACAATATTTGAGTGCCTTCTCAACTTCTGGTGTTTTAATTGGTGTTAATAATGGCTTGAGGTGACCTGAAAATGGGTGCAATGATTCATCGTGGTCAGTGAACTGATCCTTGAACCATTCTCGGATTTTATCGGCTTTGCCCTAGGCAGTCCCGATAAGGTTGTAAGTTGTGAACAGTGGTTTGTGGTCAGTAACTCTCAGGGCTTTGGCGGACCGTAACATTTTGTGGCAATCATCCGTGGCATTGATTTCATCTACTAGAGAGTCTGCTTGTTAAATAGCAAGATCCTTTAAATGTTTGCTGATGTGGCACAGAATGTTATTGTGTTCCATGCATAGTTTGCTGCAGTCCTTGACCATTTTGATAGATGCACAGCTGTAATGCTTTCTGCTCTGATGATAGTTTTACTATTACAGGG
This sequence comes from Chaetoderma sp. LZ-2023a, assembly GCA_034401795.1. Classification (NCBI taxonomy): domain Eukaryota; kingdom Metazoa; phylum Mollusca; class Caudofoveata; order Chaetodermatida; family Chaetodermatidae; genus Chaetoderma; species Chaetoderma sp. LZ-2023a. Next base: position 141,759,570 of record CM067359.1, read on the forward strand.
ACATCGGTATATCTAATTGGTTTGTTCTCTGAGAACACCTATGGTGTTGGTAGCTGATGAATTCCATACATTGGAGCACTTTGCTTAGGGCTTCGTTTGGATTGTAGCTGACACTGATATTCTGCTCTGTGAAGGTCCTTTTTGTGTTGCATTTGAGTGTCAATGTCACTGATGAGCTTTGGTAGGTCATAGGTGAATCCTCTTGTCTGCTGTGGCGTTTGTACATTATGTAGAGATGGTTCATCTTAAGACATATAATGACTGGCTTATGGTCAGTGTCCATACAGGGTGTGCCACTAGAGATGGAATATGACAACGATGTGAACTTTATAGACGAAGAAAAGAAACCCCTTGATGAACTACTCTCAATATCTGCAAGTAATCTAAAAATTGAGAATCTCTATGAATGAATCCAAAACGGGATTCAGCCACATATACCTATCAACAAAGCATAAACTAAATAAAATGATGTGATAGGGAACCATGGAAGAAAGGAAAATCCTTGACTCACTGCTTTGTAATATTGCTGCACGCTGCGTCATGGGGAACATAGCTTTCCAGTCCTTCTGGAAGCTATATATTCGTAGATCAAAGATGCTCTTGATAAAAAGGCTATGTTTATACAATGCAACCTGTGTATCCTTGATGCTGTATAACTGTAGCAGCTGGGCAGCTCCAAAGCCAGCTCTAGACAAAATTGATTACTGCCACCACAAAAACTTCCACACCATCACCCGATATGGATGGCCAGACAGCATAATTTCCAACTATGCTCTATACAAGATGCGTAATACACTCAAAGCTGAATTGATTAGGTGCGTGGTCGATTTTGAGATAATGTCACTTGCATATTTGAATAGTTAATTGCTCATGCCATCAGATCCAGATGCATGCCCATTTTTCAGTGCTTTAAGTACCTCCTCAACTTCTGCTGTTTTAATTGTTGTTAGTAAGGGGGGGGGGGGTGGTTCCTGAGAACGGGTGCAATGGCTCATCATCATGGTCAGTGAACTGTTCCTTGAACCATTCTCGAATCGCCTTGCCTTTGCCTTGCTCAGTTCCAATAAAGTGGTCCTTCAGAGTTGTGTACAGTGAGGTGGTGGTGTGTAATCAGTAACTCTTAGTGCTTGGGCTGCCCGAAACATTTTGTGATAGTCATCCATGGCAGTGATTTTATCTGCTAGGGAGTCTTCTTGTCGAATAGCAAAATCTTTTAAGTGTTGGCTAATGTGGCGCAGGGTGCTATTGCGCTCCCGGCGTAGTTTGGTCAGGTTTTTCACTTTGGCCACTTTGATAAATGTGCAGCCGCTTTCTGCTCTGCTGACAGTTTTACTACTAGTTTTTATGAACACCTATGATGCTGGTAGATGATTTCAGTATTTTGGTTAGGGCTTCATTTGGATCGACCTTTTGTATGACATTTGAGTGTCAGTGTCACTGATGAGCTTGGGTAGCTTGTAGGTGACTACCCTCTTGCCTGGTATGGTGTTTATACATTAGGTAGGGATCGTTCATCTGAAGGCGTATAATGACTGGCTTATGGCCAGAATTGAGGTCTGCCTCCATAGCAACGAGCATTCCAAATTAAGGGGTTTGCTTCTGTCTTGCATAGTATGAAGTCTATTTGGTTGACAACAGCTGTTGTAGCCTTAGAACCTTTTGGGGCTTTTGCGATCAGCAATGTGTCCGGTCCGTGTTGTCCGGTGATGGCATGGGTGTTTAAACGCTGTTTTGTGGCAAATAGGTCATTGGAACTAAGGAATTCCACCAGTACATCTCCATTGCTGTTGCGTGTGCCCTCCCCATACAATTTTTGTCCACAATTCCGAGTTTACCCAGCTTGGAGGGTATTTGACTGATACGAATGATCATCTGCAAAGGATCATGAACATCTAAACCGGTCTGGAATGAGGTTACCGGATACAATAGTCACTGATATATTAAGATTTCACCAGAATAGAGACATTTTTCGAACATGAGGAATAAGAGTATGAGACCCAGTATTTAGAACTGTTTGCATTCAAAGGCACATCATTAAATGTAATGATGGCGTTTCAGTCACATTGATTGTATCAACTGCTCTGAACTTTTCACAAAGCGATCAGTCAGTAATACTTGCAGCTAAAGGTACAGAGCTTTTCATCATGTCCAGTCACCACTGGAAAGCACATATGGCTTTTACATTTCTGATAGAAGAGAAGAAGGTAAGCACACATAACAGCGTAGAAATGTAGCCTATCGCATTCAGCAGCTACATGAAGTGATGATCCTGTATTACATGATACTATACAGACTATACTGTTCACAAATGCATGACGTTGTTGGGATACTACTTGGTCTACCTTTGGACAAGGAAAACTCAACTGAAGAAGGCTTTGCCTACATGTGACATGCTATAGTACAGTATCTAGCTCACGATTCATGAATTGGCTGGTGCAGAGAAGACAGCTCGGGACATCGGTAATGCCGGTATCTCCATTTTCTCTACATTTTATGGAGGAAAAGATAATGAATCATTTACTTCCTTGAGACACACACGGCATTAAGCAATGGTTGCACCTTGTCAAAAAATTAAGCCTGAGAGATGTCAGCCAACAAAACGAGTGGCTAGTGACCACAGCCTTCGAGTCCATCTACAAATTATCAAGTTGTAAATGTTCAGAAATGTATTCGTTGCAATAGTAAAATCACTAATAACACCCAGTGTGCATCAAACCATTTTTCATGCCACAAGTCTGGGTTAAAATGAGGTGCGTATGGGGGTTGCTGTGGCGAAGCATGTTACAACAGGTTCGATACTGGAGTTCAAGATGAAGATGTTGAATAATATATTAGACTCTTTAATCAGAGATAGCAGAGAACATGTGACTATTCTGTATTACATACTCTTCCGATAATGTTTTTCCAAAGTCATTTGTACATCTTTCGATCTCAATGACATTAGTTATAGTATTTGTTCACTCTCCTAAATACAAATTTGAGGGTAATATTCTTGATAAGAACACCTAAATAGGTTTTCAATTCTTTATTTTAGTATTTTATCCTCATTCTGTTCATCTTATTAGCATGTCGGATTACAGGCATGCGACACGTGTGTGGCTCCTGAGAAAATTAGGATTTAGCCTACATACTGGCGGTCATCTTGAATTTTTGCCACATTGCCATTGATAACATTGGTGTTTTCCCCCCAAGTTTCAACAGAATCCGCTAGCCTACAAGTCCCATTACAGTTGTTGCAACATTAATGCAGTGGTGCCATGTTGGCTTGTGTCGTGTAACTGTTTCAATACAAAGTGTGGCACGCTTCTGTGGACATGCTCTATTTGTTTGATCACTTATCTACTTTTGATTCCATATTGCTGAGGCATAATCTATGGTGGACATTTTGAATGACGCCATTACTGGCACATAAGACCAATACTAAAAATGTCAACCACCCTAACAGTCATAATAGAGTGCTAGTATACATGTCAATGAGGTGTGTCTGTTTGTATTATAGAAATATCATCTATTCATTTTGTAGCCACATTCATCGGCTCTGGCTCGCTGACTACTACAGATATGGGTAAAAACAGAAGTCATTTATGGACTTCGGCTACAACCGAGTCGAGCGTGTTCGTCTTCACTGAAATCCTCACTTAGCAATACCCCGCCCATGTCTAGCCAAGCCCCGCCCACGCGGTAAGCGTGTTGGGGTCGAGTTATATACTTTGAACCCTGACTTCACAGAATCCCATTTTCAAGGCAACTATATAGGTGAGCTGTTGAATATTTGAAACGAATTGGACTGGGTGGTGTTGCTGCCTATGGCAGTAACAGTGCCCAGTCAAATTAGTTTCAAATTAGTTAACAAGTTATTAAGTAGTATTTAAAGACATACAATTCGTACAACTGACGAACTGGTCAATATTCCTGACGGACTTATATACGGCATTCATTATGAATCATGATTGTGGCATCAGCCTACATGTAACATAGTTGTTTATGATGTCATATATTTGACTGACAGATCGGATTCATCAATTACTATGCAATTCGGTGCTCAAGGTAGATCACATATTGTGTGATCATTCATTATACAATATAAGAGCAGACCAACTTGCCCCGTACTTACACATGGCGTGTTCTATTGTAATAAAGATCATGTTTACTAAGTCACTACCGTGTATTGTTGATGAAGAAGTGTGTATCTCTCAATCAGGCGCTCGTATCTTCATAGTCATCATCATCATCGGGATGTTTGTGATAAATGTGCACGTGTGGCAGATGCTGTCTCTCACGCGCTCACTATCTCTAGCAATCAGCCTGCTATCATTCGAACCAGCTGTTCTCAATAGTTCCGTTCCGGTGTTAAATAGGACCATTGGTGGGTGGGTGGGTGACCAATGTGGTGGATGGGAGTGTGTATTGGATTAACTTAACTTCCTCATCTATAGCCCCCATATCCTTTGTCTGTTGACGTAGAACTCGATATTTAGTGATTTTCCTTTTCTTATGACATGCTGGCTGCTCTATCTATACTAAGTCTATGGGCTAGGAGGCCCTAGCATAATGTGTAATGTTCTTTTTTTGCTTGTTGCGTGCCCGCTCCAGCGGGCACGCTTCTATTTATTGCTGGCTAGAATTACCTATAGGCGCGGACATTTCGCGCGGGGTGGGGGTGGGGGGGGGGGGGTTTGTGGGGCTGTGTCTCGCGAGATCTCCATCGATACGAGATCTAATAATTCCCTGCTCGAAGACACGGCTCTATTTTTAGATTGCTGGTTATCTTCATGCACGTGATTCATGGCGAGTTCTCTTATTTGTTCTGGTCCGACTGTAATAGAGTTTGCGCGGCGATGACCGCTTAATTATTTTAACAAACAGCCAACGGAACTTATATGTCCACTTTAGCACTCTATCAAACTGACCACAAATGGCTTCTTGCGGTGATCGTGAGAAATGTCCATTTGCATTAGCTACTCACCGGAGAACTTGTTTTGAAAGTTTACCACTGGAATGACTGGTTGGATAACCGATCCTATAATTCCAGTAGTAAATTGCAAAAGAAAAACCACAATGGTCTCTTGGACGGCAATTACACATTGGACATTTTCTATGATAATGGATTTTTCTGTATATGACGTCATAGTTATTTAGGTCAGATGTAGCTGGACGTCACAGTCAAAATGTGTAATGAATGACGTATCTAGCTCCACCAGGAACATTGAATAGCCAGTCAAGTAAGCGAATTGCACGTCTTTACTATTTAATCAACATGCTGTTGAATATTTTGAAACTAATTTAACTAGACGCTGTTCAAATTGTATGTCTTTGCTATTTATTCAACAGTAATTTTCTATGATAATGGCTGGGTTCGATCTGTAACTGAAGGATATGACGTCATAATCAATTACTTCATATACAGGCTGACGTCACAATCCAAAATGTGTAAATGAATGGCGTATCGAGCTCAGTCATGAACATTGAATAGTCCGGCAAGTGTACGAATTGTATGTCTTTACTGTTTAATCAACATCGTGGTGAATATTTTGAAACTAATTTGACCTGGCGTTGTTGCGGCCAGAGGCAGCAAACCTTTAAAAGCACCCAGTCAAATTAGTTTCAAAATAGTCATCAGCTTACCTATATATATACGCTGAATAATGAATTCCCAGACATCCAATTTCAAGGTAACTATACAGGTAAGCTGATGATTATTTTGAAACAATATATATATATATACATCGATTCCAATACGCAAAAAGGGGTGGAGCTTAGCTAGAAATAGGCGTGGCATACCTAGAAATGGATCTCTCTGTTGAAATTGTCATGAGCAAATTGAGGATTACATGGCTAATACCACTTGGTAATGCGTGGCCCACACAATATGGACCACTTGTATTAAGAGACCACCCATATTTATAGGTCGCATATTTTAACAAGGCCAATCATAGATTGTTGCCCTGAATACAATGTACTCGTCCTCTGACGGAGGGAGGATAATTAATACCACTTGCTAATGGACATTTTCATGTTATCTATCGATCATATTACGTCATATGATGTCATAATCAACGACGTGACGTATAGGATGACGTCATAATCTTGACGTCATGACTGACTCAATTCAGTCCGTCTTAAATGCTTAATAGTCCAACACGTTGTACGAATTGTATGTCTTTGCTATTTACAAAACATGCTGGTGAATATTTTGAAACTAATTTGACTGGGCGATGTTACTGCCACAAGCAGCAACAGCACCCAGTCAAATTGGTTTGAAAATAGTCAACACCGTACCTGTATAGTCTTCTGGAAATTGATAGTCAAGAAGTTCAGAGATCCATCGATATCAACACGAGCGCGGTATTAATGTATTAATATACCATCCGGATTCAGTGACCGATTGACTAACGTTGGGCCTATGGAAGTCATTTCAAGCAACCGCCACCAAGATGTGACTTACTTGGGCAGAATTGTGTTTTTCTAACAAAATCCTTTAGAATGTTTAACACCGAAATTTCAATATCTCAGATAAAGACAGCTATACGAATATCTTTTTAATACTTTGACTGGTAGCTCACCCACCCTACCCACCTACTTGTTGCTATCATAGACCTGTATTAAGTATTGCAACGACAACGACTGGCCATGTAAGCCTATCATCTTCTCGTAATGTATTTTAACCCTTTCATGAGGAGGCCGCCAAAACCGGCCTCTACAGTGATCTTGAGGATGTTAATTAGCAGGTCAAGAGATCGTTTTTGAAAATTCACCACTGAAATGACTGGCTCGATGATTGAGCCAGTCATTCCAATAGTAACTCTTCAAAACAGTCGTCTATTGGCCTGCAAATAGTCACTCAATAACCAAATTTTTTTTCTTCATATTCTTGACTCAATTTAGGTAATGCAGGGTTAATAAATTATGAGGACGACGATGATGTACCATGTCTGTTTAACCTTTCCCATATTGTATCATAGTATGATTCACATTTGCTGCATTCGAGATAGGGTAAAAATTATAGACTTGTTACAGACAGTCTTGAGGCGTACTATGTGCGTGATGAATTTCAAAATAAAAACATGCATAATAATATTGTAGAGGGCGAAAAAGTAGCCAGAGTTCGCTAACAATAATGGATCCATCTAAAAATAAAGACTTGGCTTCTTCGTACGTTATCACAACGACTAGACTGTTAGACAGACTCAACTTCGGATACCAGACAGACCGGGACCCAGTCTATCTCCGTAGCAGACTGTAAAAGCAACACTGGATCGCGAAATCGCTACGTCAATGGCTACTCAATAGGCCCCTACATATGCGATACATTTCTCGATCTCGTATCGAAAGAGAACTCGCGGGATACGAATGAATAATGGATGTGTGATTATCAGTAGTATCCTTTTGTCTTTAATCCATCCGTGGGAATAAATCCATGTAGGGCCAATGCAATTATGTAGCAGTATTTATAGACTGCCAATGTTCCAAATTTCCAGTCAAAACTGCTGTCAATAATATTGTAGCAGATTGTTGAATACAGAAATCAGCAGAAAGTGTAGGCCTATGCATGTGCTAAGTTAAGAAGGTCTACAGGAAATTCGGCCACAGAATTTCAACCATATAGTTAGATAGGTATATCAATACGCTAGTGAATTAATGGATTGAGGTTAAAAAAGATTTTACCATGAAGTAATATTGTAGTGCACAATTTCATACCGAAAATTTGCTAAATCTCCGGTGATTCACAGTTTTCAGTGCCCTATTGTCTGTGGTATGTTTAGCCCCATAATTTCACCTACATAGACGTGAGCCTTAATATACTAGGTATATTCCGAATCTAACAAATTCTAGATGAAATAATTTTATTAGGCAAAAATTGGCTTAAATGTTGGGGTTTTCGTACTTTTCGGTTCCCTACTGTCTGTATGTAATATGGTCGGCTCCAGAACTTCGCTCACATAGACGTAGAGGGATTTGAATACGATAGTTATATTGGGAATTGAAAAAAAATTCGACCATGAAGTAATTTAGTAGTATACGATTTCATCGCGTAAATTCGTTTCAATTTTGGCAGATCTGCGGGTTTTCATTGCTCTCAGTTTCAGTTTTCTTTATTCACCCAGGCCATTTACACAGCATATGGGGTACACACTATTATTATAGATATTTATACTATGGCGGTAGTTATTATTATTATTATTATTATTTTATGATTAGCTGCTGCCGTTGCGTATTTGAAATATTTAGTTTTGACATCTTTTTCTTTGTCGTTGTCAACATCTTTGTTCTTGTCGATTGCATTGTTGTTGTTGTTGTTGTTGTTGTTGTTGTTGTGTTGGTGGTGGTGGTGGTTGTGGTGGTGATGAGTGTAGCATATTGGTGCGGGAGCCGTGGTTGTTGCGTTGGTCGATGTAGAGAGGTGTGTGTCCGAGGTGCTCCTAATGTCGTAGTTGTCTTTGTCGTTATCGTAGTTGTCGTTATCGTAGTTGTCGTTGTCATTGTTGTTGCTGTTGTCGTTGTTGTTGCTGCAGTTGTTGTTGTTGTTGTTGTTGTTGTTGTTGCTGTTGTTGTTGTTGTTGTTGTTGTTGTGAAGCGGATCTGTCTTTTTTTCTTTGAGAGCCGCAGATATTTACATAACCTATTCAGTATTGGTATGTTACAGATCGCAAACAGGCCTTGAGTTTTCTCTGTTGTGTTCTGCCTTACATAGTAATCAGGTATAAATTGTGTTCTTTCTTTTGTGTATCTTTCGCAGCAGAAAAGAAAATGTATTTCCGTTTCTACTACGTTACATGTATTACAAAGTCGTTCCTCCCTGTCAATACCCACCCAGCTTTTAGATTCTATTGCGAGTTGATGGTTCAATGTTCTAAAATGACAAAAGGTTATAGCTTCTCTATAAGGTAATATTTTAAAATAGTCTTCGAATTCAAATTTTGTTTTTATTTCTTTATAGAACGTTAGCCGTGTTGAATCATTTATGAGTTGTGTCCATTTTTCTACATACTGATGCTCTAAAGCTTGTCTTGTTCGCTGCACTACCTGTTTTGTGTTTACAGTTTCTGTCAAAAATGTCCGATTGTCCTGTTATTTCTAAAAATGGCTTTCACTTTGTTCATCCATTTAACTTGGATTTGGGTTCTTGACATAGAATCCGGACACGTGAAGAAAAGCATTGACGATAATTTCACATAACCGCCATTTACTAACCCGGCCCAAAATCGTATCATGCTACATTGAATTTGGATGTCAAGTGGCATTCTTCCTAGTTCCTACTATTACCTGTCTGCAATAGGTTTGGCCACATAATTTCACCGATATGGTTAGATAGCGATATGAACACGCTAATGAATCTTGAGTTTTCTACCACGTAGTAATTTCGGAATATTCAATTTTGTAGCCACGGACAGTTGTCAAATGCCAACAATTTACTATATTCGGTATCTGTTCTCGATTTGTAATAATTTTTTTAATATATGTATGTATATAACTCAATATGAGCTAGTGCTTTTGCACAATTCTACCATCAAGTAATCTTATCGTAGGTAGTTACATATTCGCCGTATGGCCCCATTATAATATGGTTGGTTCACATTCACCACATTCAGATAGGTGTCGGTATGTCCTGGCATATCGGTCATAATGGGTTCGGCCCCAGAATGTCACCCATATGTTTAGATAGGTATAGGCATACGCTTACTGAGTAGTGAGATTTAAAACTATCTACCATGAAATAATTTCGGCTCAAATTTAGGCCGATTCATGGTTTTCGTTGCACCCAGTCAAATTAGTTTCAAAATAGTCATCAGCTTACCTGTATAGTTACCTTGAAATTGGAAGTCTGGGAATTCATTATTCAGCGTATATATAGACATCGATTCCAACACGCAAAAAAGGGATGGAGCTTAGCTAGAAATAGGCGTGGCATACCTAGAAATGGATCCCTCTATTGAAATTGGCATGAGCAAATTGAGCATTACAGGGCTAATACCACTTGTTAATGCGTGGTCCACACAATATGGACCACTTGTATTAAGAGAGCACCCGTGTTTATACATGTAGGTCACATTTTAACAAGGCCAATCATAGATTGTAGACTCTTGCCATCCCGAACGCACATAGACCCGAATACAATACACTCATCCTCTGACGGAGCGAGGGTAATTAATACCACTTGCTAATGGGCCTTTTCAGGTTGTCTATCCATCATATTACGTCATATGACGTCGTAATTAATTAAGTGACGCATAGGATAACGTCATAACAATGACGTCATGACTGACTCGATTTAGTTCATCTTAAATGCTTAATAATCTGACACGTTGTACGAATTGTATGTTTTTGTTATTTAATAAAAATGCTGTTGAATATTTTGAAAATAATTTGACTGGCCGCTGTTGCTGTCATAGGCAGCAACAGGAGCCAATCAATTTAGTGTCAAAACATTCCATGGCTTACCTGTATAGTTTTCTTGAAATTTATCGTCTAGTAGTTCAGAAATCCATCGATCCCAACTCGAGAGTGGTATGGGTGGAGTTTAGCTAGAGATGGGCTAAACTGGAAAGGTTCATTGTATTAATAAACCACCACAGTTTTCAGTGCCCTATTGTCTGTAGTAAGTTCAGCCCCATAATTTACCCCACATAGACTTGAGCTTTAATAAGCTAGTTATATCCCGAATCTAACAAATTCTAGATGAAGTAATTTCAATACGCAAAATTTAGCTTAAATGATGGTGTATTCGTGATTTTCGGTGCCCTACTTTCCGTAATATGGTCGGTTCCAGAACTTCGCTCACATAGACGTATAGGAGTTTGAATATGCTAGTTACATTGGGAACTTAAAAGAATTCGAATGTGCAGTATTTTCGTAGTATGCAATTTCATCGCATACATTTGTTCCAATGTTGGCAGATCTGTGGTTTTCAATACCCTACCGTCTGCAATATGTGTGGCTACATAATTTCACCCATATGGTTAGATAGGGATATGAATACGCTAATGAATCTTGAGATTTCTACCACGTAGTAATTTCGTAATATTCAATTTAGTGGTCACGGACAGTTGGCAAATGCCAACAGTTTACTATACACCTGTGCAAAAGTTAAGCACCAGCAAAAACAATAGAACGTAGAAACATGATGGTACAACTAGGCTGCCATACTTTTTGTCCCCGCGTTAGCTGACATAATTCCAAGTACGAAATGCACATGCATGCATGACTTCACGCCGCTTGATGTCCGTGCGTGGCGGGAAACAGCACACGTGTTCAGTTATGTAAAAGTCCAGTTTGAGGTGTAGAACATTACATACAGATTTAGGCGACAAGATTAGGAATTTTGTGTTCATGACCGTGGTTTATTTGTACAGAGAGAATTAGCTCTTGATTGTGAACCGCTATGGCAAGACGAAGGTTAAGTGATCGTGTGAAATGGCAAATCATAGGCATGCATACCACTGGTATGTCATGCAGAGAGATTGGCAGACAGCTGAACATTAACCATACTGTAATCAGTCGTTTGATTGCAAAACATGGGCAGACTAACGAGGTGAAGGACAGGCATAGATCTGGAAGACCGAAGAAGACTACTGCCCGTGATGATCGAGCCCTAGTACGCCTTGTTAGGAGATCTCCATTCACCAACAGCAGAGTGCTCAGCCAGCAATGGGAAACGCGCAATAGAGTGTCAATGTCTACCGTCAAAAGGAGACTGTATGCTGCTGGCATGAAAGCTAGGAGACCTGTCAGACGTCCTCTCCTCACTGCACACCACAAAGAGGAGCGTCTGAGGTGGTGCAACGAAAGAAGACACTGGAACATGAGATCCTGGAGACGGGTACACTGGTCCGATGAAAGTCGGTTCCTGCTTCATGCCACAGATGGTCGAACTCGTGTATGGAGGTCCAGACACACGGCGTATGACCAACGCAACATCATGGAAGAAGTTCCATTTGGTGGAGGTTCCGTTATGATATGGGGGTGCATCTCATTTGATTGTAAGCTGGATCTGTTGACTGTACCTGGAACACTAAATGGACAAAGATATCAAGATTCCATACTGGATAGAGTTGTGGTCCCTCATTTTGTAAATCATGCACCTGGAACCCACCCTATATTCATGGATGACAACGCCCGACCACATCGTGCTAGAGCTGTGCATGAATACCTCTGCCAGAATGCCATCGAAACCCTACCATGGCCAGCAAGGAGCCCTGACATGAACCCTATTGAGCATATCTGGGACATTCTGGGAAACATGGTGAGAAGGAGGGATCCTCCTGTGCAGAACCTACAGGAATTAACAGACGCACTCCATCTTGAATGGCAACGAATACCACAATGGCGTATCAGTCGGTTGGTGACCAGCATGACACGTCGTGTCCAGGCCATCATCCAGGCACAAGGTGGATATACCCGGTATTAATAATGACAGTCTCAAACTCGTGCACAGATGTTAAACTTCGTTTTCAGACACCATTAATGACAATCTAGCCACGTGTGTCAACTGTAGGGCAATAGTTGTCAGTTGTGTCAACGTAACCATATTCAGGCCTCGTTTTCAAGTTCAAACAAAAACATACAGTGTTTCCCCACCATCATAATCAGCATTCCTCTAGTTGCATTATTACCTCTTGCACTAAGATGGATGGGTACATAAATGTTTATGCTATTGCTTTCTTCATAGCACATGAATATACCCTCGCATGTGCGTAAAAATAGGGTGGTGCTTAACTTTTGCACAGGTGTATATATTCAGTATTAGAATCTCAGTTTGTAATCAATTTTTTTTAATACATATATCTGTGCTTTTGCACGATTCTACCAGCAAGTAATTTGGTAGTATGTTGTTACATATTCGCCATATGGCCCCATTGTAATATGGTTGGTTCACATTCACCACATTCAGATAGGCGTCGATATGTCCTGACATATCGCTCATAATGGGTTCGGCCCAGAATATCACCATATGTTTAGATAGGTATAGGCATAAGCTTACGACGTAGTGAGATTTTAAAATTTCGTAACGTAAATAAGCTCAAACTTTGGATAATTCATGGTTTTCATTGCAATACGTTCACCCCCAGAATTTCACCCACAAATACTTATAGGAAATATGCTAGTTGTATTTCGAATTAAAAAAAATTCTACTGGGATCGTAATTTCATAGTACACAATTAAATACCGAAAATTGGCGCAAATTCTGTCAGATCAACGATTTTCTGTACCACACTGTTTGCAATAGGTTCGACCCCAGAAGTTCACCCATATGGTTAGATACGTATATGAATACGCTAATAAAGTATCAAAGGTTTAAAAAATGTTTACTATGCAGTAATTTCGTCATATGCAATTTAGTAGTGGCACACCATTGTCAAATTCCAATAATGTACTATATTCGGTACAAGAATATCTCTACATGCCTTGTAGCCGGTTTTAGAACATAAGGCCATGTAGAACTCACTATGTTCTCATGCTGTGCGAAATATTGTAATAATTCTACCACCAAGTATTTATTATAGTAATGTGAAAATATTTCTATATATCCCATATTATTAGCCGCGTGTACTGGTAGAACCTGACTTATGAGGCTAATACCCTAATATTTGCACATATGGTGAACAAGATCGTCATCATTACAACGGTTGAGGCCAATTTTGGCCTTTTTGTCTAGCAAAAATATTTGATTTAATAGTTTGTCACTGTTTCCAGTAAAGATATCGTTTAATAGGTGACATAGATATGATAGCTAAATGAAACAGATTACGATGTTTCCCACTGGGTCTTCAGTCAGAATGTTTTCTACTATATCATTTTCGTTGGAGAAAACTAGGTTCACGGTATTTGATCTATCCTGGCCACTTAACTTTGTTGAAAAGGTTATCTGACGGTACAGATCGGGGTCCTGTATTGCATCAAAATATAGTTGCTTTGTGCATTTCACTAGTATTGCAGTGTATATTTCACCAATATATTTCCGGGTAATAAGCTCTTCGCGTCTGTTTAAGAAGGTATCAAGATTTAGGTTTAAAATATTCTTTACAGGTTTTCTTTAATATGTTTGGATGGGTGGCAGGGTCTGTACTGCTTCTTGCGCTGATTTTCTACTGACTGGCTTGCCAGCTCTGTTGGTTTCTTTATCTTTACAAGTTGTTGATACCTAATGACCCAAATTTGATCTGTTACACTCTGTTGATGCAGTAGTGCAATTTTTTCTCATCACTGGCTGCTCTTAATTGTGTCTGTTCCTCCCTCTGTTAAGGAGTTTGGCCTGGAGAAAAAGGATGAATGGAAAAATTGTTGGACTGACCAAAAATATAGGCTGCTTTTCCTAGCCCATAGCTAATAGTGCCCATATGTTTTTGCAAGAAATATTCCTTCTTTTGTGTTTATTGTATGCCTTTATATAACTTCATTTTTTCATGAAACGGTTGAGTTTATTCTCAGAATTATAATAACCTCGGGGCACGCTATTTACCATTGATGCCTTGCATCATTATGTGTACTTGTTTGATCTTTACTTACGCCTACATTTTGTACATTCAATGACGCCTTAAGTGCTGCCAGTGGCTATCGCTGACAGGCCCTACGGCGGCTGGGTACGATTTTTGTGTATATCGAAAATAACTTCTGTATTAAGTCGACTATCAGTAGTCGCAGAAGTCCATAATACGGACTTCTGGTAGTAGCATTATATTATATCATTGGTCAAACAGAACGGAACTGATGTTAATCCAGTGGATCTAATGCACGCCGTTTCAAATGATGTTGCTGAAAAGCTAACCCTGCCTGTCATAGACGGCAAACACGGGGGCTCCTGCCCCATTAGAAAGTACAATCTTGCAAACTAGTAACAATAAGAGTCGCACCAGCAGCGGCGGTGGTGGCGGCGGCAGCGGCAGGTAACGAAGAGGAAGGAAAGAGTGAACAAAAAGAGGAAAGAAAAAAGGGGCAGAGTCCAAGGCAAATTAAAGTAGCGGAGAGTGAATGCGGTGAAGCGGTACCCGATACTTCGTAGTAGATATTATTGAGATGTTGTCAGTTTCAGACGTAAGGCATAAAAAGCTGCGCTATTAAACAGCACTCCATCACTAGCTAGAGAATCGTAAACAAGTGTATTTCACTGATAAATAACAGCCGCGGTGATTACGTAAAATTTATAGCCATGGTTTACTAACACCGCGCGTGCGTACGTGCGTGGGTGGGTGGGTGGGTGGGTGTGTGTGTAAACGGGGTAGGGTCAAGGGTAGGCTGGATCTAGGGTATGGAGTTTTCAGAGAAATCGTATCGTATACAATTTTCAGCCGTATGTAATATGAATCTAGACTCCTGCATGAGGTCTGTGGGTGGTTAGTCCGAGTCTGCTCTCACTCAATCCACCCTTGTCACAGATATTTGGGCCGTCAGTCTTTCCAAATATCTGTCATAGGAGTCGGTTGAGCTAGAGCAGACTCGGACAAGTGGGTGATATGTCATGGTTGATTTTGGTGGGTAGGCATATTATGTAGGTAGGACCTACATACAACCCACCAAACCACTCTCCCCACCACTAGCATGGATGGGTGTGGTTCAATCCACGGTCCACCCAGTCAGAATAAGAGATGGTGTGACAAAACAAACACGGACTTGAATGGGAGGGTGGGTTTGTTGGATGCTAATCAGACGGTTGTATAGAAATTCTGTTGACCATTAATTTAGCAAAATGGGGAACTTTTAAAGAGCAGATTCAATAATAAAAGAATAACATGATAGCAGGGTGCTTAATGTTTGTCACAGATTCTTTAATACGTCCGCGATTGTGTACATGTGTGTCCGAGGTTCGTCCATCCGCCGAATTCGTGAATGGCGCCGCTTGGGTACGAAAATACATGAATATCAAATCCTGCAAACAAGATACAAAAAAATGTTTTACAATATAAATACATATTTTGTTGAATATGGAAACTAATTTGATTGGGAACTGTTGCTTGTCTGTTTGTCTGCCTTGAAATTGAGAGATGACCTATTCTTGGACTTCATATATGCCCTTAGAGCTATAGACCTATAGGCGCATAGCTGCCTAACCCGTCACTTCATCAATGAATCAAATATCATACAGCGTGATTGACATATACTCAGCTTGACTGGTATGGCCTCTATTCACGCGGCATTGACGACCAATATCGGGCCAATTTGGCCCATTGATGGCCCAATAACCTGCGTAATCAGGAAAATAATCTATCTGGAGTGTAAACTTTAACAGTGCCGTTATTATTACAGAACTAACTATACGGTTTGAGTCACTTTTCTTAACGCTTTGACCACCAGAGGCCAGAAATTACAAATTATTTATGATGTAAGGAATATTATGTGGAGTATTTTGGAAATTAATTTGACTAAGAGCTGTTGATGCCATAGGCAGCAACAGTCTCCACTCGAATTAGTTTGAAAAGAAGCTGGTGCACTGCAATTTTCAGCGCTAACGGATTAATAAAGAGCCAGCAGGAACCACGGCATTTTCGCAATCGGCATGGTAAAATTGTGTAAATATTCAGAAAATTACCAACACTTTTACAAAAGAATTGGGACAGTCTTTGTTGTTAGAATTCGGGGTTTTCATCAAATAATTCATGATAATTTTTCACTTAATCATTGTCGCGCTGACAGGCTTGTATATCACGTGACGTTATTATCCTCGTCTCTACCACCACTGGCACTGCAAGTGCATGTGTTTTTGTTTGGTAGCGTGTTTGCCGATGCGGTGTAGGAGGAGGAGGAGGAGGCCGCTGGGATTTTTGTCAATTATCATAACCCATATCCTTCGATAAACGATAACCGAAACTAAAACAAGGAAGGTCATCTAGGTCACGAGCGGTATTATGAGAGCAGTATAACTGAAAGTTGTTGCTGCGTAATAACAACAACATTCAGCAGCACTTATCTCAAAAGTACCTTTAATTACTCCTCTTGAATCAGTTACGGGTGAATTAGTCTGACATTCAACAGATCATTTTCTGAGTAAACCCCAACCAGCCGGAAACAAATACACTAATCGAGCACACATCTGCTTCTAACATTGCCGAAACTACTCGTCAGGAATACAGGGAATGCTTGTCGAGATTTGCATGCAGACTGTTTACGTTTTAACCTTCAACAGTACACGTTAGAAAACTCTCATTCCCGTCCACGTGGGGTCTTTGTGGACCACAAAGATACTTAATTCTATAGTATTTGTACTATTTTCTAAAACTGTATCATTTATCTTTCTAAGATACTGGGTCAGTGCCAGGATGTGCATAGTCATTAACACAACACCCACATTGTTCATATCAGATATTATTGTCATATATAGAACATGAATGAAACGTGACTTTTTGTCAATAAACATAAATTTTATGTTTTACTAATTTTTGTTGGACGAAGTTACCTTATATCTTACCTAGTTAATGTTCAATGGTTGTGGATATAGAAATAAGACACATACCGGCCAATATTACTATAGTAGGCCCTAATTGGCAACCAAAGCAAATACCCACTTATACATGACTGCGGTCCACCTGGACCAGTTAGGCAATATTGGGAATGTCAGAATGCTAAAACAATCCCATATTTTAGTAAAACTAAAACATGTAGCAAACACGATAACAGACACATATTTAGAATTATATCATTAAAGATTTAGATAATCATTCTTAAATGTTGGGATAGCAGTTCTACAGGTATTCCTCACAACCACTCCTGTGGGTAGAGTGGTCAGCACACACATGGTTTCCACAAGATGTGCAGTTTTAGCGAACTTTCCTGTCAGCCCTTTTTGGGCAAATATAGCATCGTTTCTTGGTTGCTGGCCCACCCCCGGCAGCATGCTGGCTCAGATCAAACCGGTCACTGATATACAAAAGCAAATTTTACACCTTGCTGTAAAGCTCTGGGATTATGAAGATGTTTATGAAGGAGTTCATTGACACGACTTTCACCTAACTCACAGAGAAAGACACGGCGGCGACTAAGTCATTTCTGATTTTGCCAGATGTGAACATTGCAGGGCCGCACTACACATACTTCTATACCAGCTACATCTAGACTGTTGAAGAACAAACGTCAAGGGCCATTCGTTAGTTTTTCGTTTTACAGAATAGATGAAAACCAGATGATCCATGTTGTCAACGCCCCCTTTGTTAGCATTGTAGCGGGTGATTATTTCTGGTTTACACATCTCACCTTCAACGGATTTATCATGATGCATCGAAGAAATAGTAGCCTACGGTAAGTCGTCCAGAAAACCCAAACGCTGTGGATCGTCGTGGGTACGATTGGGCCCCGTTTAAATTTGTAAAAAAAATTTAGTAGACCTGTTTTGAAACACATCAGCTTTCCATGTAGTCAAAACGAGGCTAATCTCGTCTCAAATGTTGTATTGTTACCGATCGCGTATGGTTTATAGATTCCATGTCAGTCATATCCTGTCACATTCCCTTATCTGTATCATAATTATCTTCTTTGTAATATCGCGTAAATGTTGAACAGTGATTGCCGCCATTTTGTCTCCCCAAGCTATAGTGCGTGATGTCATGTATGTGCCAATGCATTACAGTATTTGTTATATAATACTCATCTTGTTCAATATTTTGGAACTAATTTGACTGGAAGTTGTTGTTGCCTATGGCAGCAACAACTTCCAGTCAAATTAGTTTCAAAATATTCAACAACTTACCTCTATGGTGGCTTTTACACTACATTGTCAAACTATAGATGGCACCTCTCTGACTGAGCGTTTATACCGATGCAGACACATTAGCATTTTTGTGATCGGTTGAAAAGTAAATTATGGCAGCCATCATAGGGTGTAGAAATGTACCAACATTTAGCTACTAAAGTCTGAATATCTTTCTTTAGCTGGATGATAAAAAGCTTAAAATTACCTGCATAGTTTATGAGAGGCATATTAGATCACCTGAATAACTATCAAGAGATGAGATTAGTTATCCTTTAAGTGTCATGTCATGACAACTACATGAAATAAGAAACATTACTAACCATTTTTTAATAAAATACCTCACCAAATATACCTTCGGGGTCCGCCTGGATCCTAAGTGTACTGATGCCATTTATTGACGAAATTTGGTCAGGAATATCAATATATTTGAATGTCCATTTATAGGTAACAAGATTATTTTTTGGAAATTTACCACTAGAATCCTGGCTCGATTATCGAGCCTGTCATTCACTCTCTTGGCCTTCAAATGGTCATTCCTCTAGATCAGGGTAGATGGCGGTTTTCACCAGCGTCGCCCTGGAAAGGTTATAGGCTCATGGTAGATCTGAAATGTTTGGATGCGCAAATGGATGAATAAAATCTGTCACTCAAGCAAAAGACGTCATAATAAATTAGGTCGCATGCGTCAAAACGCATAATTTGTCAAAATGCGTATTGAATGATGTAGCCAAGTCTGGCATGAACCTTTAAAAGCCCATCAGCTGTACGAATTGTATGTCTTTACTATTTAATAAACATTATGTTGAGTATTTTGAAAGTAATTTAACTGGGCACTTGATGCCATATTCAGCAACAGCACACAGTCAAATAAATGATGTAGCTAAGTCTGTCATGACCCGTTAAAAGCCCATCAATAAACATTATGTTGAGTGGTTTGAAACTAATTTGACTTAGTCCTGTTGCTGTCTATGACATCAACAGGACTAAGTCAAATTAGTTTCAAAATATTCAACAGGTTAGCTGTATAATTACCATAAAATTGGGATTCTATGAATTCAGGGTGTATATAAATCGACCCAACACGTGCAAAGAATTGGCGGAGCTTAGCTGGACATGGGAATAGTTAGAAATGGATTCATCCATTAACTAAAAGCATTTTATTTTATGCCACGTGACTGAACATGTCATTTATATTACATATTGATACCATTCTATGGCTAACAAATTTTAACACATCAATGGACCTTTCCATAGTAAGCGGCGTGTAGGATGTCGTCAAAATCATTACATCATAAATGATTCAAACTCTTAAAAGTCCGACACGTAAGAATTGTATGTTTTTAATATTTAATAAACATGCTGTTGAATATTTTGAAACTAATTTGACTGGGCGCTGTTGCTACATAGGCAGCAACAGCACCCAGTCAAATTATTTCCCAAATATTCAACAGCTTACCTGTATAGTTTTCTGGAAATTGATAGTTAGGGAGTTCCAAGATCGATCGATCCCAACACGTGCGAGGTGTGGGTGAAACTAAGCTAGAGAGGGGCGGGGCATGGCTAAAAATGGAAAGATCCAGTTAATTTAACGTAGGCTTACTTATCATGACAAGTATTGCACACAAAACGCTCTACACTATATAATCTTCTAAAATCCGGATACTGAGGTAACGGTCGGTCTAACGGAAACTAAAACGAGTGGAATATGTAGGGCCTGCAATATGGCAGACAAATTCTCATTCCTTCATGTATCGTTTTAACAACACGAGCGATTCTCATATCAAGTCTATTATGGACATCCGCGAGTAGGTATATTTGAAAGGACCAACATTGTTAGAATCGGCCCAGCGGTGCATGTGGTACTATGGATACTCAGATACTCAAAACATCCAGACGATTAAATATGCCTAACACTCAATCCAATGAAAAGATCTTTTTGCAATGTGACAAAAACGTGAGGGCGATTGTTTGATTGTTCTTGTTCTCTGTAAATTATGTTTAGTATATGATAAAATTACAATCGTAATGGAGGGATCCGATCTGCCACTCACGTAGCCGACATCAAAATCAAAATACGTCACTTATTTAGCTGACGTCACACTAAGATGATGTACGTTGGTCCGGCATGAACGGATTCGCGATAGTAACCTTCTGAATTGCATGGCCTTGTGAATTTACATGCTAATACATAGACAGCAAAAGCGCAGATTAAAATTGTTTCAAACTATTCTAAAGATTACCTGCATAATTATCCTGAATGGCAGTCTGATAATTCAGAGTTCACTGTGTTAAAGTCGATTCAAACAAAGTGGGCGATTAGTCCGAGTGGACAAAGTCGGCGACAAGCTAGCTTAGCTAGAAATGGGCGGGGCTTAGCTAGAAAGGCGTCCCTCTATTGTTCATCGTATGACGACCAATTTGACTGAAGGTTGTTACTCACTAATGTGGCCAGCAATCTTAGAATGGTGACACAATCTTGCGGAAGGTAGGCGATGGATTCCCGTCCCATGAAACGAGGTGGTGAGTTTTAGGCTCAAGGAAATTGTTTTCAATTTGAATTTCTTGAGTAGCAATGTCCTACTGGCTGTGTCTTAAAATAAACCCACATCAATCAATATGTCTGTATTTCATCTCATGTTATATATCATATCTTTTCGTTTTCAAAATACTGCAGGAATAAACCAACATCAAATACCATGGGGTACCAAGGGGGGGGGGGGGGGGACTAATTTTATTAGGGCCACCGGCTCCCTAAGCATCGTGTAACTACGCCGCTGTTGTTGTTGATTTGTGCAGCATTGAGCAAGAACTTCCAGCTAAATGGAGGATTCCACTTTATCCATCAATCATATGACGTCATAATCAACTACGTGACGCGTAGGATGACGTCACGAATGGCGTCGTAGATAAGTTCGTCACGAACATTTAATTGATGTACGAATTGTATGGCTTTACTATTCAAAGGAATGCTAATTTCCTCTCAAATGTTATATTGCACCGATAGATTA
Organism: Chaetoderma sp. LZ-2023a; assembly: GCA_034401795.1. Classification (NCBI taxonomy): domain Eukaryota; kingdom Metazoa; phylum Mollusca; class Caudofoveata; order Chaetodermatida; family Chaetodermatidae; genus Chaetoderma; species Chaetoderma sp. LZ-2023a. Next base: position 141,781,254 of record CM067359.1, read on the forward strand.
TGGTTTATAGACTCCATTTCATTCATATCCTGTCACATTCCCGTTTCTGTATCACAATTATCTGCTTTGTAATATCGCGTAAATGTTGAACAGTGATCGCCACCATTTTGTCTCCTCAAGTGATAGTGTGTGATGGCATGTTAGTGCCAATGCATTAGATTCTTTGTTATGTAACACTCATCTCGTTGAATATTTTGAAACTAATTTGACTGGAACTTCCAGTTAAATTAGGTTCAAAATATTCAACAGCTTGCCTGTATGATTGCTTTTATACCACATTGCCAAACTATAGCTGGCAACTCTATGACTGTATATCCCGAGGCAGACATGCTAGGCTTTTTCTGATTGGTTGAAAAGTAAATCATGACAGCCATCATAGGCTGTAGAAATGTAGCAACATTTAGCTACTAAAGCCTGACTATCTTTCTTTGACGGGATGACAAAAGGCTTAAAATTACCCGCATAGTTTATGAGTGGCCTATTAGATCACCTGAATAGCTATCAAGAGATGAGATTAGTTATCCTTTAATAAACATGCTGTTGAATATTTTGGAGCTAATTTGATTAGAGTACTGTTGCTGCCATACGCATGTTGCTGTCATAGACATCAACAGCTCCCAGTCAAATTAGTTCAAGCTATTCAACAGCTTACCTGTACAGTTTTCTGGAAATTGCTAGCCAGGGAGTTCAGGGAGCGATTGATCCCAACACGGGCGAAGTGTGGGTGGGGCTTAGCTAGAGATGGCAGGGGTATAGCTAAAACTGGATTCCTCCTTTGTTGGTTAAACATATCTTTTTATTCATCCTTTTTGGAACTAAGTTCCAATGTCTAGTGGTGAGCTGAGGGGTCAGAGTGGAATGTCAAACAGTGACCTTGTACTGCCCGGGTGTAACGAATATTTGCTCGTCACCGCATTATTTACACAAGGACAATCTCTCTATGTACGAAATTATACAAACACACACGGCCGCAAGATAAAGCGCATCCTCGATCATCCATTCTAATATTTATAGAGGTTTCCGATCAGAATGTAACAGTTTTTGGTTGGAATCCAACTCGACTGGACAATTGGTATACAATAGGGCGAAAACCGGCAATTACATTATTTGGTATTCTCGGGGGGGATACTACGAGAGAACGCAATAGAGGCTTGCGCGGAGGCTTCAATAGACGTTCAGACGGGAAGGGTGAAAGGAAAATCATGTGTAATTTAATTTAGTGACTCTAATTTTCAATCAGTTGGTGGTTGGTTTGGCGGTATTTGTTATCATGAAACTAGAGAGGGCCAAGCCTGAATGGACAGATCTCGTTCCAGATGAGAATTGACGTTAGATTTAACACTTGACTGAGCATCTGCTGGAGTGACTGGTTAACTCCACCAGCGCTACACTCTGTGTTTCTGTTAAGACTAATAATTGCTGAGCGATGTTACTGTCGACACAATAGACAACAAATCCATTCAGTCAAAGCGTTTTCAGAATAGCCACTGGTTTTGCTGCCCAAATCAAGCTGCTCCAAAACAAATCTACATTTGTCCGTGTGCGTGCGTGCGTGCGTGCGTGTCTGCGCGTGCGTGCGTGCGTGCGTACGTGCGTGGGACTGAGCGTGCGCATGCGTGCGCGCGCGTCTGCATGTGTGTGCCCGTACGCGCATACGCTTTTGCGTCTTGGTGTGCACGCGTGCGTGTGGATATAGATAGGTGTACGAAGGTGTGTGCGTGTGCGTGTGCGTGTGTGCGTGTATGCGTGTGTGCGTGTGTGCGTGTGTGCGCGTGTGCGTGTGTGCGCGTGTGTGCGCGCGCGTGTGTGTGTGTGTGAGAGAGAGAGAGAGAGAGAGAGAGAGAGAGAGAGAGAGAGAGAGAGAGAGAGCACCCCTCTAGGTCTACTATGAGAGAAGGGACAGACACTTTTAGAACATACCCACACCTCTTGCCTGTCTAATGTGTCACCCCACTGACATCGAGCCCAGCCTACTGCCTGGAAACATTACAAATACTAAGCCCGTGTTCAGGGTTGATTACAGTTTTTGCTCAATCGGACACATAACTTCAGTATATAGGCCTTACGCTAAAACTTCTAATTATTGTCAGGCTTGTCTATAATGTCAGTCAGTCATAGTAGCTGCTCTTAACCAGTCAGCTTCACGTCCTCTTCTTCTCAAATCCTCTCAACGGCAATGACATATCGTGGCAGTTACGTGCTATCAGTGTTAAAACATGACAGTTTTAAATGTAATTTAAAATCAAACTAAACTAAATTAACTGTTTTCTATTGAATTGGTAACGCTATTCATCGACATATAGGAAACCTGTTCTTTATGAAAGATGTCTCCACCCTAACGACATCATTTAGAAAACGGAGCCTTAATTATTCACTCCGTTATACGCACGCATACGTACACACGCACGTGAAAACGCATTCGCCCGAGCATTCCCACGCCGAGTCACGCACATACGTACACACGCGCGCACTCACGCATGCACGCACATCACGAGGTGTCGTCAGCGAGTTTGACGAGTGGCGTTTCGCATTAGGTTAGTATAAATCAATTTCTGCTTCGCTGCTTTCAGAATAACCCCATTCCTGGTGGCATGTTTTATGTTTAACATTTCGCTTTTCACCACTGGCGGAGCAAGATGGGAAGTGAGCGCATCTACTCTAGCCCCACCCCAACTCCGGACCAGATCGTGACAAGACCCCCATCACCCACCCACCCCCACCCCTACCCCCAATGTTTTCTATCAAAAAATGAGTAAATAATATGTTTTATAAATGAAAGTAGCTTTCTGTAATGGCGTACGGAGATCGATTTTTGTTTGTAGCCTATGTATAGCGACACTGCATAAGAGGATAAGGCGTAACTTAGTACTTTGTTATAGATGCTCTCAGAAGGTATCTCATGTATTTCCAGCCGTAATCGGTGCTACTAAAACACTAAGACTACTTACACAAGTAACACTTTTATAGCGTAATAATATTTTCAACTGCGATTTAATTTAGTGAAAATTGAATGAACCAGAATTTGATTAAATGTCTCAAATAGAATAACAATCGATGGATGGTTCAGATAAAAGACCTCTGGAAACGTAGGAGCATCTAGATTTCAAAGTTTTTGCGGGGGGGGGGGGGGGGGCGGAGACCTTAGTTGTTTCCTCAGCCCAAACTATCTTGCCCAAGTAATCGATCGTTTCGTTACGGGTAAAATATAATTTAACCGTGAACTAAACTCTACTGCAAGTATACGTTCTATCCGGATACGTATAATGTGGCTCATTTAGCCAACGATCAAACAGACGTTAAGATTATCTAACTTCTGGTACGTACCGGCCACCGTAGGACCTATACTCTCTGAAGCCAGAATACTGCGCTGGGCTCTTACCAATAGCTGCTAAAGATGAGTGTGTGTGAAAGAGAGGGGAAATCAGTTTTGATCCATTCAGTCGCGCGCAGACAGCTGTGTACGAACGCATGAGGAACGCAAGGAGCGCTCGCTACAACCTCTGTTCAATTTCAACTAAAATGTATTTACATTAATCAGATGTTTTTGTGTGTATGCGATAGAAAGCACAGAGAGTGAAATGACGGCGTATTTTAATGTGCCAAGAAAGTTGTAAATAGTATGGTATTATTAGATAAAATATAATAGTAATGTAAGATATTTTTACAAGACTGAAATTTTAACTTTCATAAAAAAATTTTAATTGTTTTGAATTTTACCAATCTATATTTTACTTATGTGTGCTATATTTTTACCTATCTCTAACAGAAGGTGTACATAAGTGAGTTGCGATAGGAGCTATTTCTGCGCGATTCATTATTGTTATCGCAGACAGATAACAGGCATAAACGCGTCAATTTATCATCGACTTTCCTCTCCAAACAACTTTACACTTCACCATAAATGTTACGTCCTGGATGTAGCAGTAACAGTAGCAGAAGTTTTTATTTAGTTGGTAGTAAAAAGCGAAAAAGCAGAATTTCTGTCGGCCAGCACGCTCTGTGTACAGCTTCTTTGAAGTGTTAGGTTTCTTCAGACATCTTGCGTGAAGACGCGCGTCTGGCTGATGATCTGACAGCTGTACATCCCGCCAAGAAAGCTGCATGCTGCTTATATACAGTTGTTGACTTTTAGTAGTGGCAAACGTAGGCCTATGCAAATACTATAACTAATAGCGAAAATCAAGTAGAAATAACTAAAAACCTCAGAATCGCTATCAAAATAGTGTGTGCTTTTAAACCGTTGAACATATATTTATTAAGCCATACACGTGTAACTTGTGTGTCTTAGTGTTCTAAAAGCGCGTATGTATACAAGGATGTTTTAATTATAGACCAGTTGGGCTTATTTCTTGTGGATTTAACAAAGATCTTGAAGACCGATTTTTAGGATGGCTGCTTCAGGTTTATCAATGAGTGCCATTATCGTGATATTGACGATCACGATATCGTCAAGCGTCAAAGGACAGGGTGAGTAGGTCAACGCATTTATATTCTATTCGATATTTAAATAGTTGAAATAAATTATTTTGAAAATAATTTGAGTGAAAGTTGTTGCCGCGTATGCATGCAACGATTTTCATTCAAATTATTTTCAAGATGCTCAATTTGTTCGGTATTCTATGCTGGTCAGACGCACCAACCCTTCTAATCCAGCATGAAAGTTAATTATTGCAAGATCACGTTTGTGAAAGCATTCGCAGATGGCAAATTACAGTTTCAAATTCACTCCATATTTTGAAAACAAATACGTTGCTCTAAGAAGCATGTACCCGTTAAATTACTTTTAAAATATTAAGTTTCCCAGTAAACGGACGAGGGCGAGCCTGGCGCATGGGCTTAGTCGCGAAATCTAAATAGAGAGCCAACCAGATCTCTCTCTCTCTCTCTCTCTCTCTCTCTCTCTCTCTCTGTCTCTCTCTCTCTCTCTCTCTCTAACGGGCATCTGAATAGCCAATCAAAAACTGACCACGAAGACAGGCAGTTGCTTATTACAATACAGCGGCTATTTTATTTAGCGGTTGGGGTCAAATAATGTTAGTTCATTAAGATGTGTGATAAATGTATTACGACCACCCGCCTTATAGGACCACCATCTGATGGTCACAGAAGCAGGTGTCAGTTATATACAGAGCTGACTGCATAATGCATTTCGAGGAACGAACGTGATTCCCTCATGATCTTAGGGACACACCATCCACCGATCATGGGTTATTCCACGGTGTTGACATGGAGGTTAGTTCTGCCTTGCTCTACGATAATGAAAATACGCTGATCACTGACCACTAAATTTGATATGACATTGACCGTTGGTCTTTTGTCTGAAAACGTAGTCAGATTGTGTGATATTACTACCATTGGCAGGTCAGAAACGCCACTCAAGTTAGCTTACCCAAACTTCCTTGGGCATCCAGTTATACTAGATGGATCCGATCTGTCCCTCAAGTATATGACGTCATAATCAATTATGTCCCATCTAGGCTAACGTCACAAACAAAATAGGCAGCAACAGAGCCAGGCCAAATTGGTTTCAAAATATTAAACATCTTACATGTATAGTTGCCTTAAAAGTGGGATTCTGGGAACTCAGTTTTCAAAGTATATAAATTAATCCCAATACGTACAAAACGTGGGCGGAACTTAGCTAGAAATGGGCGGAGCATAGCTAGAAATGGGCCCCTCAATTCTTTATCAGTCCTCTGTAGCGCCCTCGTGTGACACATTTAACATACATGACACCCTCCCACCCACCCACTCACACTACCCACCCAAACAAGTATTAACGGCTATATATTTCTCTCGGAACTCATACTGTGCTAACGTTTTACTATTTTGTGCTTGAGTTTTCCCGGTGTAACATATAGCCATCTTGATGTCATTGCGTCTGCGATTGATTTATATCTGCCTACTAAGCAACAAGTATAACCCGCGCAAAACATACTATTTATTTATTATATATAATGTACACACGAAATTAGGTCTCCCGTAGTGCGTATATATGTGTGTTTCTTCCCAGCGTCCTAAAGCCAATAGAAGAATCGGAGGGGAGTAGGCCTAACTACTAACCAGCCAGATAAGTTCCTTTAACCCCTCCTGTGCCAACAGCGCCTCAAAGCGCTCAAAATTCTACTTAAATCAATTAACCCTTTAATGGTCAAGATTTTTCAAGAAAATAATAATTTTTACAATAAAATTTACAAAAATAGCTTTCTGTTGTCGTGCAAATAGACATTACTCAAGACCGCTACAGGTGCTGTTTTTGTCCATGAAAATGATCAAGAAAATCCAGTTAGCGTCTCGTGTCTATTTGCCGGATGAGAGAAGACTATTTTTGAAAATTTACCACTGGAGTGACTGGCTCGGCTACCGAGCCAGTCCGTCCAGTGGTAAATTTTCAAAAAACATATTCTCTTGTATGAAAAAATGGGCATTCCTCAAAACCACTATACAGTCCGTTTTTGGCGGTCATGACCAGTAAAGAGTTAATTAAGTTAACACAAGTGTGGTTAAAACAGATCAGCAGGATTCTGGCACAGGATGCTGATGAAATAAAATAAGTTGTGGCGGTAGGCCCTCCATCTCATGCTCTGAAGTAATGGCTTAACTCTACCATTCCCTCATTGCAAAACCCATAGGTCCTGTGCGCATCTTGAGTCAAGGGTATTTATATTAATTAAATATCTAAACAAGTATTTCCATGAATGTTTTGAAAATATTTAAATAAGTAGGCCTAACATCCAATCAAATTACTTCCATTATATACAGCCAGGCTATGCTATACTAAGTGGTACATACATTAGCCGCTTGCAAATTGAGTTGCTATAGAATGGGTGAACGTTCTGCGTGTACTAATACTTGGCATGGTTACAAGAAGGATGAGACCACCTGGTTGTTGTAGTTCTAGTTTCTAATATGCTATGATATTATTATAAACCATTATAAACCACAGATTACTCAGACAAGTGTTTTGTAGCTAGGCAATGGGATAGGTTTTACTAATCATTTTTACAAAGCAAGTTTGATTTGTCATTGTTTCATGTGGAGAAACCCATTCATTCGCCTGAGTAATTTGACCTAATTCTTGTGCGTTATCCATACGTTACTTCACTATACTCATTGCTTAAATCAATACGTTGGAATATGTCCATAGATGTTTCTCCAGAATGTTACAACATCATCATCATCATCATCATCATCATCATTGATTACACCTGAATCATAACGCATTGTGACGGCGATGAGTTTCACCGCATTGACTACATAGGTCAGCAGTAATGAATCATAACCTTGTAATGGATATAGCATCTTGAAGCAGTAACTCCATTATTTACCGATGCATCTTTGATCTCCATTTATCTAGCATACTGTACATGTCAAGGCCGTCAAGAATACGTGCAAGGCTCTGTTGGAAACACGTTGGAATTTTCCAGCAGCAATCATGAGACTCTCAAATCTATGATGCAGTGATCAGCTGGCCCTTGCATCATAGATTTGAGAGTTTTTAATACAAGTTACCGCATGGGTACTATGGATTACGTTTCTAGACGATATACCCTGGATTTTGTATATGTCTGTATTTAACACGGTTACCGTAGAACTCTATTTGTGTACCTCGGGAATAGTAAGCGTCAGTATAATGCCATCTTTTTTTTTGCTTATTTGATGCGCTTGCACATATCTGCATATCAGTCTGGTGATGATGCTATCTTGTCGGCTCTGGCAACCTAGCGGGCTAACAGGTGCATAAATAAGATAGAAGCGCTCGTAAGCGACTGATATCAAGGCGTCTAAGATACCTGCTGTACTAACTAACGCTTTAGATATACCGAGCAGTTATCTGTCTGATTTCCAAGATACTTGAGGCGTAAGTGTGGTACTTATATACTACGCACCTACTTCTACCATTCAATTAACGCTGGCTTGATATAACTATGGTCCGAGATTATTTTTCAAAAAAATCTCAGAACCTTCACGTCAACTTTTATGAAATTGATATTTATGACAAAAACACAACTTTAATATTTTCTTAGGGTTTTGCGGAACGTTACCCATTCGTATCTCGCGAGATCTCCTTCGATGCGGGATCGAGAAAAGTATCTCGTATGTATTGAGTAGCCATTGGCGTAGTGATTTCCACCAGCATATGGTGTTAGAGAGAATCGAAACTTAAAAGGACACGAGCACTACTTTCCCCATACTAGACAATATTAATTCACGTAAAACGAGATGATAGAAAGCCTATAGTAGTCTGTATGACAAGTAGTTAACAGAAAAATAATCCCTCTGAATTCGTCGTAAAATTCAAATCTGTCCACGTCTGTCGCACACAAAATGAGGTCAAGAATTTGCTGGTATTGCGTGGATATTGATATCACACGAATCACTGGATAGATCAAGTCCATTTTAATGTCTGTATTAAGCTAGTGATACAGAGGTTAAGATGATACCAACATCAACACGATCCATAGTGTTCCTTTTACAGTCAGCTAAGGAGATGAACTGGGTCCCGATATGTCTGGTCGCCGAAGTGGAGTCTGTGTACCAATCTAGTCGTTGTGATGATGTAATAAGATGGCCGGTCAATACATTAGAGGCGTATTCTCCTAGAAGCCGCGCCTCTATTTTTAGATTGGAACGTTACCACGAGAAGGTCCACGTAGCTAAGTAGGCCTACGACTCATATAGAAAGTGTCTTACTTTCGAAAACGCAAATTCTTCGCTTCTACCGTTATGAAATTGATATTTATGTCAAAAACACAAATTTAATATATCATTTTATGGCTTTGCAAACGGTACCATATGATAAGAACGGGTAAAGGCCATGTACTGTATATGTACGAGTCTCAGATCTCGATGACCCGTGTGGTTGCGTGGTTAATTAATACATTTGAGGAAACTTTCAAATTTCAAGAGATCTATAGTATGCTACATTTTTTAACCTGTCGGGAATTTCGAAAACAGTTTTGAGGGTATTTTTGCAATCACCGATTTTCACTCAAATTCTCTTCAAAGTGTCAACTAGATCTTGATTGATTGACTCTTTAGCTCTTGCAATCCTAGTGTCTCAATTCCCCCCCCCCCCCCCCAAATCATCAAGTAAAGCCGTTGATTATTTTGTGACAAATTCTTTTTGATTTAAGGAACCTTCTGTTTAATATTTTGAAACTAATTTAACTGGAACCTGGGAAAAAATTAACCAGAATATTCCTTAGATTAGAAAGAATTTGGCATTTATGGTCTCTGAGTGTTAACCCTTTAATGTCTAAATTTGGTAAAGAAAATTAAATTATTTCCTTATTGAACGTTAATTTCTGGGCTAATAGAAGACTATTTTTAAAATTTTACCACTGGAATGGCTGGCTCGGTTACCGAGCCAGTCATTTGAGTGGTAAATTTTCAAAATTAGTTTTCTCTTGGCCTGCAAATGGACATTTCTCAAGACCACTGTAGAGGCCGGTTTTGGCTGGCTTCGTCATGACCTACGTACAAAATCAGCATGACGATACAAATGTAGGTGAACCATTAAATGCTAAGTGGTTATGTAGGCCTACACTGTATTAAATGGCCCATACCACGGGACTCTCCATCAAAACCACGTATGATCTCGTTTTAATCATCACGTCCCAGTTTCCTTCCCACCGAGCGTTCCACGTTTTCTTTGAGAACCGACCAGTAGATGAGACAGACTAAGATTGATCGCTGTTGTGAAGTACAGCTTTCTCCGAACACAGCATGGGATCTTCAAATACCATCTGTCTGTCACGGGAACAAGTCCTAACTTTGTGTACTTGGTTTCATATACCGTAAAACCTGTATCAAGCGACCACTTTGCGGAGCGCAAACAAATGGTTTTTCCTGTTTTAGCTATGCCGCGCCAATTTCTAGCTAAGCTCCATCCACACATCGCTCCTGTTGGGATCGCTCGTGTTGGGATCGATCGATACGTGAACTCCCTGAATATTAATTTCCAGAAAACTATACAGGTAAACTGTTGAATACTTTGAAACTAATTTGACTGAGTGCTGTTGTTACCTATGGCAGCAACAGCGCCCAGTCAAATTAGTTTCAAAATATTCAACGAAATGTTTATTAAATAGCAAAGACATACAATTCATACAACGTGTCTGACTATTAAGCGGTTAAGACGGACTAAATCGAGTAATTCTTGAGGTGATTGGTTATGACCTCATCATACACGTCACGTAGTTGATTATAAAGTCATATGGTGGATGTTTCAGTTTAGGCGTATTATTCATGATATGATATGATATGGTTTTATTCTCTGACCTGTACACAGTTATTGCGATACATCATCTATATATATTCTCTCAGCATGCATTATTGTTATTGTTCTATGGTATGTTAATGGAACTTCCCAATTTATCCATCCACCAATATGACGTCATGATCAACTACGTGGCGTATAGGGTGGCGTCATAATCATTGCGTCATGACTGGCTCGAATTAGTTCATCTTGAACGCTAGTCTAGTTCGACATGTTATATGAATTGTATGTCTTCACCATTTAATATACATTCTGGTGGATATTTTGAAACCAGCTTGGATGGGCGCCGGTGCTGCTATGGCAGCAACTGCATCCAGTCAAACTAGACCCAAAACATTCAACAGCTTACCTATATAGTCTCTGGAAATTGATAGTTAGGGCGATCGAGGATCGATCGATCCCAACATGGGCGAAGCGTGGGTGGAGTTTAAATATGGTTGGGTGGGGCATAGCTTAATCTGAAAGGGTCCATTGGACCATCAATTAAGCCGTTATAAGTGTTACATGTGCCAGTGATAGGTGGTCTCTTGACACAGGCCATTCACCATTGGCTGTACCTTGAAGGGACAGAAGACGGGGTTTCCAAAATCGGCTTCTAGAATGTCCAGTCGTTGACTCCAATAGGAGATATCCGCAATAACGAGCTTTAATTGTGCTTTGCATTTATTCGGTTTAGTTGTACTCGGATAGTTCCGGTATCCAATTCCACCCACACCCAGTCAAAGACCATTCACCATCACCCCCCTCCCCTCCCCCTACCCCAGCAAACATCAGACACCCCACCCCTGCATGCGTTGTTGTAAGTTGTTTCACTGTAGCAGCGGGTCTTCTTATCTTATCCAACTAACCCTTGAAAGTGCAGCGTCTCGATTTCAAGACAACTATACAGGAATTATGTTGAATGTTTTGAAAATAATTTGACTGGAAACAGTTGCTGCCATAGGCAAAACAGTTCCCAAAATAAGTTTCAAAATAGTCACCAGAATGGTTCGTTAATAATAAAGAGACTGTGTGTTCTGATCTGCGAGGGTCTTATCTTAATTCACTTTGTAGTGGCTGAGTGATTGACACAGCGCGTGTTTTGATCAAAGACCCCTTGCCTCATCCATCTGGTGTGTGGCATCTGAATCACAGTGCTATCCGTTAGGGAGGTCAAAGAAGTGCCGGGGGTCGACTGATTTGAACCAAGTTTTTCCAGCAGCCGCTTCTCTTCAAATTAGGCTCAATATATTCAAGAAATTATCTGTACATGTTCAAGAACTTTCATATGTTTACAATTTATTTTAAATAGACGCGATTTCTAAAGTTTGAAAGCTTTGATAGATTGAGAAAATGAATCAGTTATTACCCACCATCATTAAGTATTTCATTCGCTGTTACTCACTCACTTTGACCATTAGTCCATATAATGCAAGTACCCGATCTGACACTCAAAAATCTGACGTCATAATCCAAAACCTTGAAATTGAGATTCTGGGAATTCAGAATTCAGGGTCGACTCAAACGCACGTGCATAGCGTATGGCCCCCAAGGTAGAAACGGGCGGGCTTAGCTTGAACTGAATCCCTAAGTTACTTTAGTGATTTGTGGGTTATCCCTGGAAATCATTGACGGAGTTGGTGAGTTGTCGATGTGCACGCCACCATTTAGGCCTGCCAACTATTGTTCGCCATTGTCCTTTTCTGCAACAATGTTTAAACGTAATACATTGATTGGCGTGTGCTTCATCTAAATACCGCAATCAATGTGATTCTACAGAAAGCATCTCGACACTTCAAGCAACGACATTTCACATTTACTGAGATAACGCTATATCGCATACCGTAGACTGGTAAGCTGAATATTACGTCGATCTATCTTTGGCCTCGTCAGGGTTCAACACGTTGAATAACTTCTTACAATGTTTAACCGCGCAAGATATGCAGTTCAACTTCATTGCTAGCGAATGCTGCATCATCTATCATGGGCTTGCTAGCAGCCAAAGGAACCAATAGTTCCACGAAGTACATTACTGTTCAGAAATAACGTAATTGTTTCCAACAGTACAATTTTGAAGATATTGTAACAAATGATCTGTTGAATATTTTGAACTAAATTTGATTGGAAGCCATTGCTGCCTTAATCAGCAATGTCTTCTATTCAAAGTAAGTCCAAAATATTCAACAGTATGTTTCATTTTGGTTTGTAAACATGTTAAGTTATTTCTGGGCTATACTGTATGTTAGCATCCTCCTGCACCCTTGGAAAAGATGATGCGAAGAGTTTTAAATTCCATAGTATGTGTATTCCACTGTGTGTGAAATAAAATGAGGTTATAACGACTGAACATATGGAGACTAGCGCACGATACGTCACGTGGTTTATACCGGAAACGGTTTGACACGCGCGGAGGTTGTGGGAACCCGGATTAGATTCTCAGACATGATATAGTAACTCGCACAGGAAGTTATCTTCATAAAACGCGCTTAAACCGTGAGGAATCTGACCTTAGTCCTTAGCCCATAAGTTTATAAATTTTAATGTGTATGGCAAGGAGGATTCAGTAGTCGTTTTACAAGGGTTTTTGGTATCAATTACAGCAAGGCGGGTTTTAGAGTGGTATCTTATAGACTACCCAGATAACGCAGCTTAATGGGCCAGATGCTGGGCCGATACCGTGCCGATACTTTTAGTATCGGCCCGATATGGGCCCAGTAAGCTGCGTTATCAGGGTAGCCTATTATTAAATCTTTCACCAAATTTTTTGCACTCTTAATAACTAATTGTTGCAGCTGCTCTTTAAGATGACATGCGTATATAGGCTTCCATGCGAACGTACCACTTTAACACTCATATCAGCCAAAACCGCTTTTGCAGAGGTCTTGAGAAATGTCCAATTGCAGACCAAGAGACTATTTTTTTGAAATTTTACCACTGGAATGACTGGCTCGATAACCTAGCCAGTCATTTCAGTGGTAAACTTAAAAAAATAATCTACTCTTGGTCTGCAAATGGACATTTTCTGTGAGAAAATTGAAATTTTCTTGAACAAATTCAAGGGTTGAAGGGGTAAGAGAGCTAGCGAGAAAATACATGCACTGAATATCTATAGCAATGAATTAATTTTCTAACAACTCTGCTGGCATATACATAGACGTAGTTGATCTACTGATGTTAACGACTATGCAACAATATGCTTATTTGTTGTTTTTTATTTGTGCCTTGGATAGCGCTTCCAGGCACTGGAACTATTCTATAATACACAAGTCTCAAGTCAGAAAGCAAACCCAAGCTTGTTTTGTTAACTGTTTGCTGGAAGAGTGGCGCCTTCGGTTAGCAAACGGATTAAAGCAAAAAGTATTCCTCTCTTGGCCATTGATCAAGGATTTGTTTCCCCCCCCCCCCCACCCCTCCTCCTCCACCTCCCGTGTACGGACATCTAAGCTTATAGAACTGCTTCCACGCACTTTTTCATGGTCCACAGGAGCAGGTCCACGTCGCTGAAATTATCAGTCCATAGCAATGGATGAATTCAACCAGTCAGTCAGGTATATGCCGTCATAATCAATTGTGTCACGGGTAGGCTGCCGTCACAATACGTAATGAATGGCGTATCTAAGTCCTTTATGAACGCTTAATAGTCCGTCAAGTGCACAAATTGTATGTCTTTACTATTTAATAAACATTCTGTTGAATATTTTGAAATTAGTTTGACTGAAATGTTTGCCTGTCTACCTGTCATTGATAGGTGGATTTTGGTGGTGACAGTCACAAATAAAATCTACCTGTCACATGTGACAGGCAAAGGGTTGACGACTAAATTTCAACTATGAAATAGATATCAATTGTTGACCGTAAATCAGTAATATTAGAATGAACTGTACACCTTATTAACCCTTCCCACGATAAAACCATGTTATCTCAATTTAAAGAGACCGACAAACAGGCAATGACTAGAGATCTGTTGGATATGTTGAGAATAATTTACCTGTAAGCCAATGCTGCCTCAATGGCTTCCAGTCAAATTGTTCTCAAAATATTCAATGGTCCTGTGCTATTGCCCTGAATTCGAGATAAATGTTCATCTGTGGCGTGTACATCAATGTTGCGGAATAGGTACTACTCTGAACATGACAGGCAAAACTAAATTCTACTTGTCACTGGACAGTTAAATAATTTTAAACCTTTCGACTCCCTGAGTCAAATTAGTTTCCAAATATTAAACAGCTCACCTGTATAGTTACCTTGAAAATGAGACAGGGTTGTAGTTGTTGTTGGGTGGTCGGGATGCTCCAGGTAGGTGGTGCGCTGGGCTCTTCCTCGCCGTTACTGAAGGGCGTGCGGTCGGAGATGGGAGCCGCCATCGTCGCGGTGATTTAAGGGCCTCTTGCACAGTATTTTCAGTCGGGCGAAAGTGCACAGCCGAGGTGGCGAAAGGAGAAATTCGTTGATTCGTCGCTAGCAGTAGCTATCATACTTTTAATCTATAAGGTGTTAATCGGTCGTGAAAACGTGGTTTGGTACACGTTTCCTAAGTTTAAGCTTAAGGTGGAAGCGGGGATTACGCTTCTTCTTTAATATGCGGTTTATGGAGGAGGAGGGGGGGGGGGGGTGGTGGATTATCTTCGCTTGACTTTTGGTGTCGGCGCCTGGTTGATCTCATGTCCTCTGGAGTTATCCTGATGCAGTCCTTCTGTGTGTGCCTAGATTTAAGTTTAGATGACCCCACGCGAGGCGGTAGTTTAGAGCGAAATGTGTTTTGTGCTTATGGCCTCAAGCAGCCACAGAAGGACACTAAGCGTTAGGTTATGCGAGAGCCTCTACCCTCTCTAAGTCGGGCGAGTCTTCCTCTCGGAGCTGAAGACTGCCTTGAGCGGTGTCAAGATTTTCAGACTCTGCAATGGATCCTTGTAACTAAAAGGAAAGAGTTTATAGAATCTCTTTCGAGTCTGGGCGCTGCAGCAGTCTAATGCGACGGCTGTCTGAGAATGGCGCGGACGATCCAAAAAGGATTCCGGGTTACCTGACAGTTATCTGTTTCGGTCGCCAAATCGAAGGGCAATAACAGTGGAATTAAGTAATTACATCATTTTTAGCCTGACCACCGGCCAAGTGGTGGAAAAGCAAAAGGAGTTACTAGTCAATGGAGAAGAACGTGCTGCAGTGAGATTTCCTCAGTGGTGCACCTAAAATGCACTAGAGGTTGTTGCAATATTTTAAGCGGCACCGTCTTCTCTAAGAAGAAAGTGGGAAAAGGGTGTTGCCAGACCCGTTAATGGCTAAGTGTATAAAGGAAGCACAGTGCCTCAAAAGAATACGTCCGTGGGAGTGGTCTTAGCGGTGTGCATGCCTCTCAGTGTTAAGGTCATTCACAGCAGGCACGGGGACGCAGCACTCGAATAGGAGCGGAGAAAGGGAAGCTGAGGAACACAGCAAACTGGAGACTTGATAATCTTTCCTTAACCTATGATTGTTCGCTACTCAAGGAGGGTCTAGGCCTGTCAGAACAAACTCGGATCGCGGTATCCGTGACACACGGCGGTCATCACTGTTCTAGGTGGGAGCTACAGGGAGGGTAGTTAAAATTGTCCACTGGCAACTTTCATCTTAGGTAAAGTTCCAAGTGCAGCGTGGTGGGCCTAATTTTAAAGGAACACAATTTAGCGGAAAGGAGCGTCTTCGTTCGCAGCACTATTATATTTCTTCATTCACTGCAGAGAGCTGGGGACGCCACCCACAAATTTGGCGGCTAAGATACCTGCTAGATATCAATATGACACCGCATGCGACGCTAGTATATGTCTTCACGTCGAGCGGAGCGTGAGATCATCATCCGAAATTTGTCGACAAAGACAGCCGATCTCTTAGGGTAATTTAGAGCTTGAGTAAGCTGTGCTAGGAGGAGAAATTGAGACTTCGCTCGGAGACGAGCACTGGCCAGAAAAATTACTATGGCGTTAAATCTGCAAAGAAGAGAAAGTTGCGATTGTTAGTGCATTTAAGATTTAACACAGTTCACAAAGTTCGAGTAGAGGAGGAAAAAGGTTTGGTACAGTCTTTCCGCAAGCACACAGGGTCTGGGTTTTGCTATTGCGGACGCTGCTGGCTTCGAACCAGGCTTGGTAGGTATATTCTCAAGGCACCAATGTCACACGGTGACTTAGTTCTCGGCGGTCAGAGATCACAATGCTGCGGAGATGATTGCCGGATTCCTAGCGGAATAGTTTGTACAGTTCCTCGAATCATGCGCTGATGAATGTTGGCAGTCGGTCACTGGTACGGAGGCAGAAGGAAGTGCTGAACAAATTTCGAGCGCCGGCGTTACCATCTTCAGTTTGAGCAGTAAAAGTGCAGTTCTGGATGTTCCGTAACAAAGTTTATTCAGGAAGAGGTGAGGAGCGAGCACGAGGGAAAGGGGAGGCAGAACTCGGTCTAAGACGTGTACCGAGCTCAGAGTTCGTTTTTCTTCTTCAGCAGGAGACAAATGTCAAGAGTTCATGGAAGGCAGGCATACGCAGGTTCGGCAAGCGGTCGGTGGAAAAGTTCCGTGGTGTGCTCTCACTGGCGGTACCACACCATCACCGGCCGCTAGACGAAGAAAAGGTCGGAACCCAAAAAGTTCCACCCGGTCAATGGCATCACGCCGACGTGGCCATGTCTTGCCTTGTGAGAAAACCTGTCTGTTATGAGGGTGCTCCCAGTGGCCCGGCGTATGCGCATAAGGAGTAAATCGTCCCTTTAACTTTTTCTGCGACTGTGCGCTCATACTGCCATCTTTCGGGGTAACTGTACTAGGGCCCGATAGGCATCATTAACTGGTTCCATGTCGGCTAGACTCCCGTTTCCCGACAACACACTCACCTCCTCTTCCTCTCTAGTTTATTATCGTACACAGGACAGCGCATTCTTTTCCACTGACGTCACAGTCGAATGATGTCATCAATGAAGGATTCAAATTTATCTATCAATCATATGACGTCATAATCAACGTGACGTTTATGATGACGTCATAATCAATTGCATCATGAATGGCTTAGCTAAGTTCGTCACAAACGCATAATTGATGACTGGCTAAGTGTTGTTGTACGAATTATAAGTCTACTATTTAATAAATATGCTGTAGAATATTTTGAATATCAAATTATTTTTTAAATAATCAGCAGCTTACTTGTATAGTTTTCTGGAAAGTGATAGTTGGGGATCGATCAAGCCCAACATGTACGAAGTGTGGGTGGAGCTTAGGTAAAGATGGGCGGTGCTGCGGGTCATAGCAGTAGTAATAAGTGGTCAAAATGATACCACCGCCCTCAACTGGCTGCCGTTCGGCGATCCGTTGCCCCCACCGCCCTCTCAATCCCTGGGGCATAGGTTGTTGAGACCACCACGGATCGCCGAATGGCTGCCAGGGAGGTAGGATCATCCCGATACTACTACTACTACCAGGGGCTGAACGCCCATTTAGAGACAAGCCTCCGCAGTGATATGCACCCCTGATCGCCCACAGGGCCGGCCTCTATTCTGTGTAGTCTCAGACAAACACGTAGTCTCTGCCAGAGTCGCATCGGCATGATTAGACCACCCATAGGGGCTTCCATCTAGCTTGACAACGCTCACGTGGGAGGAGGCTAAAGTGATTAGCATGTGACCCACGGCAGACTCTGGCATGTTCACATGTTACGCAGAGAATCTGGTACTGAGGAGGGGTCTCCAGCAGACACCCATGGCCTACCCTCTCCACCCCATAGAAGTGGCAGACAGACTCGATCTCTTTACGTAGGTGAAAGTGGTCGTAAACGTTTCTCCGCAAGGGGTTGACCCAAGGGTTGTACAGGGGGTCATCACAGAAGTGGGCCCACTTGGCATCCAATATCATGGCAGTCTCAGCGCCCTGTGCCACTGCTGTAGAGGCCAGCACGAGCAGTATGATGAGAATCGTGGCTATATATGAAGAGTTAAACTGAACAGAGTGAACCCTCGAGAAATATCTGTGCCAGATCGAGCCCTGTTCCATCCGGATTGATAGTGATCTTCATCCCCTCAGGGGCAGGGGCTAGCTGCTTCACTCTGCCGCCGGCTAAGAAACGTAGCTCTAGGACTATATGAGTCGTTTGCGGGCTAGTGAGTCCGACTTGCTGAAGCAGTTTAACAGCACCCTTGACTTTGGAGACATGTGACACACCATCTACCCATAGGGTGCCCTCATGGAGGTTAACAGCTTCTTCTGGTCCATCGAATGGACGACGCAGCAGGAGCTTTCCACCTGTAACCCCGATCTGGTGACCCACCCTCGTCAGGGAGACACCTTCACCTATGTAGGTGAGGAAGGATGATCCCCGATTGTAGAGCTTTCGAACTGTCCCATCCTTATTCACAACAGCGGAGAGGGGAGTAACCTCCATGTCAATGACTGCGGGAGGTCTGTATAGGGGCAACCATGTTTGCCAGTCACCCCCAGGTCCAGCACGGTACCACACTTCATTCTTCTCAAATATGAATTGTAGGTTTTTTGCCAGGGTCAATAGCAGGCCACCTGCCACCTTTTTATCCGAGAGCGCAATCAACGGCTTGAGGATGTACTTCCTCTTCGGGAACTCGTACCGAAACACGATCTTGTGGCCATCTATGTTGCGACCCAGGCACTCATCCATCACATCCTTGAGGTCTGTGAGCAGATCCACCCCATCACCACCAATGAGGTGGAGGGAGAATGCCTTTGAGCTTGCTTCATACTGTAGGGCGATTGACTTGCCATCGCTCTCTTCTACCTTGGCAGTATCAACTGCGTACACATCTGCCAGGTCAGCAAGACCAGTCGAGTGAGCAAATATGGGTTCCATAGCACGTTATAGGAGGGGTTTAAACAAGACATATGACCATGCCGATTGTCCGACTGCTGCTCTCCGGTGGTGAGAACGTAATCTCACCCTCTCTAGAGGGGAGACGGGTGGTACAGTACCGTGTAGAATGGGTCCTCTAAATCACCTGTTTGACAGCTCCTCCATTAACATATATGTCAGCACGGATGGGATATCGGACACCCATTTAGAGTTTACACTCTTATTACTCATTGACGACAACATGATATCATACAGGAATATCTGACCTTTGCCGAGATGATGAAAGAGGGTTGCCCCTTCATGACCCCTGCACAAAACGAACAGATGCTCGCACTGCAATAAGAAGGAGAGCGACTGCAGTGGGAGAGCTGGTATCAACAGAACGCGAGCATTGAAAGGAGGCGAAGGAACAGTGAAGCTTCCAAATACTGGCAGGACCTCCTGAATAAGAGTAAGCGGGACGCAGGAGTCCTGACAGATGGCAATGAGCCAGATGTCTTCACATACGACGATGAGCCAGATGTCTTCACAGACGAGGATGAGCCAGTTGTCTTCTCAGACGATGATGAGCCAGAGGTCATACAGTGGGAAGTGGAGATGGCACAGAAGTGTATGACCAAGAAAGCCATCCAGCGGCGGACATACTATCTTGGTGATAAGGTGAAGTTCCAGATGTCGCATCTCAGAAAGCTACTGGCACCCGACATAGTGCTGGATGACCACTGTCTAAGAGACGTCTGTCTCAACACCTGCAAACTGGTACAGTTCATCGGGCTCTCCAAAATGAACCCTTCTATGACTCATGAGCAGATTCTGCAGGTGATGCCGGTTTAAGCCTCAAGGTATACTATGGCAAAATCATGGTGGCGGAAGCAACCAGAACTATACCCCTCCCAGACTGCTGACGAGGGTGGTACCATCCACGGCTGGCGACTCCAGCAGATAGATACCATCAGGCAGAATCTCGTCCGTGAGGCAGAAAAGTACAGCAGAATGCACAGGTGATATAAGACAGCATACAACGTCCTCGCACGTAAACCACTGCTGCAGGTGTGATTGGAGCCAGTGCTGGTGTGGTAGCTGTGGCCACTCTCACTACAGGGGTGGGTGCCCTCGTCACCATCCCGCTGGGTGGTGTGACACTAGCTGCCACTGTCTTGGCCACGGGCTTGCGGGTGGTGCAGCAGCAGATCACAAGGAGGCTGGAGAAGCATACTAAGTACGTCACACTGGCACAGAGTATGCTACAGACTATCGACGCGTCTGCCAGCAAAGCTCTCGAGGCTGGCCAGGTCACTGATGAAGAGAACCATCATATATTGAAGGTCCAAGCCCTGTACTGCATGGAGAATCCTAAAGTGCGACAGCAATACCTCAAAGGCTTCAGCGGGCGGGTTGATATGGAGGAGCTAAAAAACGAGATGTTACAGTGAGGTCACCTCGCCGATCTCTGGAGTCGCGACGACTACAAATAGTGTGCTGCCTGTACAGTAGCTTTAAGAACACCAGTATAGATGGCCTTCCCACTGAACCTCATGACAGTCATCCGGAGCCAACCGCCCCTCCTGGGTACACCCTTGACTGGCCTGAGAGGTCTACTGGATGATATACCAGAACTAACACCGTTCTCCATCACAGTGGATGGACAGTCCCGAACCAGCCTCTCCGTCAACCCACGACCACTGACCAACCGCCCAATCACCATCAAGGATGCGAAACAAGCTCATACTTGGATGGCTGCTCCAAGCCTCTCATACTGGAATCAGCAGCTGCACTTTGCCGTGTGGTGTGCCATGGCAGGATGTGGAGGTAGTTCCACCCTGCTTCACTCCTATTCTGGTACTCCTGAAGCTGTGCTCATCGCCAGCTGTCTCAGATTCCATGTGTGCTTTACGGTGCGACGAATCCTCCATGAGCTGGGTGAAGGCATCCCTGATACAAACGACTTCGACCCACAGCTCAACAGTCATAGCGTCTCAGCGGCCAGCAGACTACAGAGAGAGTTCAGCGCTCACCCAGACGATCGGTGGCATGGTGGTGACAACAGCGGCCTAGGGGTTATGTATGGTGACCCGAGACATGACTACTCAGGATTCCCCTATCGAACACCCGGACGAGTAGGCCGCCAGAAGACAACGACATTCTCGGATCATTCGGATCAACCAGTCCCTGGAAGCACTGTGCTACTGCCTCCTTACAGCACAGACCAGGCTGCGTCATTCCATAGAGCAGAGGTCCAGGCCATGTTCATCAGTCTCGTTGAAGATATGATCATCGTAGCAGATCCCAGCAGTCATTTCTAACTTCCAGCAGGGGTTGCAGAAGGCCCGTCGCAAACTTGACTTTGCTATTTCACCACACCTACGGTTGATTCCAAGCAACATGATCGTGAACATCGAGGACCTCCAAGTCAGGGGCTGTAACAACATGATAGTCGAGGGGAGTTCCCCCGGTGTCCACTTCGACTTCAACACTGATATCAAGGCACCTACGCATAGTACGAGCCATACAGTCGTTCCGACCCTGACACTGCAGCCAGTCGACATGACACTTCCCATCGCAGCTCCGACCCCGACACTGCAGCCAGTCGACATGACACTGCTTCATGTGATAGCTCTACGAGTGGTGTCAGGCCTAGCTATCATGGCGCTCGGGATCAGCCTACTCCGCCACTAGCAAATCAGCTATAAGACTATTCTGACTCTCTACAGTAGCAGTGGGGACCACAGTGAGACACTGAACCAGCTTGGCCTGCCCAACAGCCCCTATACACGCTGCCAACATGCACATCCAAGGGCTGGATGGTTCCACAGTGCATCCTTCTTCCAGCTTGTCTTATCGCAGAGCCTTGTTCAGCTCTGAGTCAGGTGAGGCCATGGAGGTCTGCAACTGCTGGAACACATCTGACAGGTACTCCCGATCCTTGTAGAAACCTTTAGCTCACAGGAGCTGCTTTTGCCGTTTAAGACCACAGGATACTCCCGCCCATCACAAGGTATTTGAGGAAGCAGATCTGCCACTTACCAAATCCTAGATAGAGCTTCACAGCTGTCAGCTCCTCTGTAAGCTCAGCACCGGAGAGCTGAGCGAGCTAATCTGGTGTCTTCTTCTTGTAGCCCTTCAACTCCCTCTGGAATCCCGGACATGTTTAAGATGTCTCAATAGAGAGATGAATATTCCTGAGTACCAACCCAGCCACCTGGCAGATGCAGACTGGGAAGATCTTATTAGCTCTCTTGACAGGGGATGCAGACGTTTAACAGTGTTGTATACTCAGTGCTTAAACAATGACGTCAACGGTACAGGTCATCAAGCAACTGCCCGAGAGCCAGGCGAGTCTTCAGAAGGTGGGGAACCTGCTGTGAACCAAGATACAGAACTTACTGACCAAAGCAAAACCTCTGGCAGTCCATGTCGCCAGTAACGTGGCGGCGAATGTGGCCGTGGTGAAGATGACAGGGGGAAATGAGGTTCTTCCTGCCACCACTGTGGCTGCCCTCACTACAGTGGTGAGTGGGGTGGCCGGGCACTGTCTCGGAATAACTCACCCCATTTCAAAGATCGCCCTCAGTGGTGCCTCCTACACTGTTGCCGCCAAGATGATGGGTGAACGTGTTACACTAATGGAGGCCGCGGTTCTAGGGCTAGCAATGAGTGCAATGGCTGAGCTCATCGTCGCCTACGTTTAACCCCTCTGAATAATGAGAGATGTATCACCAGACCCCCCCCCCTGCAGCATATGAGGCATGGCGTGGCGGAGGGCAGTGCGTAGCCCATAGTAAAGCATGCGGACTGAGGATCGCCAATGCCCAGGAATGGTGGACCACCCACAAGGCGTGCCTCTGCAAAGAGGGATAGTACCCTGAGCACTGCTACCGATTCCCTTAGCCGACTGCGTGTTCCTTCTATGCCCAACTATTTCACTGGGGGTATGACTAGTATGTTTAAGCCGTGTATATAGCACTATGACTCTGTCACTCACAGACCTAGAAAGCAAAGAGCTAGGCGATCTTACTCACTTGGGCAAGGCACACCTCGGTTCAGAGGACACTGTTGTCCCTATCTCCTTCCTAGACTTCGATGAGAAGGGAGACCCGTGGGAGATGCGAGGTACCATCCCAGCCCGAGATCTCACCGGGAATACTGATATGGTAGGGCAATTGGCCATTAACAAGGCCAAGACTGTATACAAGGGGATGGGCATCAAAGACAGGGCAACGATGTGAGGTATGCTCGGAGTCGATGAGGCTGGTGCCATCAAGGTTATGGCTGTATCCTATGCACAAGACCTGGATAAGGATCTCCTGAAACCACGGAGCTCATTCCAACAGGATGGAGAGAATCTCAGGGTAGGCACCATCGGCCTGAGCATTATCACTGGCGATGGCAAAAAAGGTGCTACCGCCCGCCTCCAGCTACCAGAGGTGAAGAAGTCAGGGTTCTTTGGTTTGCCGTTTAAGACCACAGGATAGTCATGGCTTCCTGTGCATGTATCATACAGATACTGGATGTACTAGACACTGTGGGTGCTGACACATGCCCTCTATGCTATCTTCTCAGCTGCTGCTTGGATTTCATGCTTGACGCCGCCATTGCATCCTTCGTATCCGCTGGAGGTGCAGGATTCCCCGCTCTGCAGGCGAAAGAGCTGGTGCAGGAAGTACTGCTGTTTAGTCTCCCAGATATAGACGAGGCTACCGCCGACCAAGTGCTAACCATCCTCCATATGCATGTCTGTACCATTCGACAGTAGGCCGGCTGATGCTGGCCAACTGGTGCTGATCATTGCCCCGTCAGGACACAGGAAAAACATCTTGCTGCGGGCTCTCCTGGCCGAACATCTACACTCTCAATACATCCTTCTGGTGTCTGACTCCGCCTCTGAGGCAGTTGACAGTAATGATCAATGGTACAATGACCCAATCATCAAGACGCAGAACCTGCAAGCACTGATGGAGAAGCTGCTGGCAGCCTGACTGACAGAACCACTTGTTCTAGTTATTGATGACCCTGCAATGGACCAGAAGACAGTCACCTACCTCAGCAACATCACCAGGTGCATCCGGCACACAAAGATAACTGTCTTCATCCTCTTTCAGAAGTACACCCGCGAGATCTCACTGAACATCCGCCACAGTGCCCGGTTGCTATACTTCAGCTCCAAGTGTGGACATGCCCTTCTCGAGACCATATACGACAGCATAACCCTCAAGGAGACCAAAGGGGACCTTATCGCAGGTGTACAGAGGGCAGCTGAGCTGTACCGATTCATCTTCAGTAATAAGGGGACAGGTGAGCTGTCACACTTCAAGCCATCTCTGGAAAAGGCGCAGACCTTCACCTACAAGCTGAATCCAGCCAGGAAACTAGCCTGCTCTACGCGTCATC
The DNA here is from genome assembly GCA_034401795.1 of Chaetoderma sp. LZ-2023a. Taxonomy (NCBI): domain Eukaryota; kingdom Metazoa; phylum Mollusca; class Caudofoveata; order Chaetodermatida; family Chaetodermatidae; genus Chaetoderma; species Chaetoderma sp. LZ-2023a. The sequence goes on from CM067359.1 coordinate 141,805,740, forward strand.
GCTGACAGACTGTCGGCCATAACTTTTTTCATTCATCAGAAGGCTGAGTAAGTTCGTCCGAGGTCTCCCCTCCTTTGTCAGAGGCTTGAGGACCTTCGTTAAAAGCTTGAGGAACTTCCGCGTCCTGTCGCTTAAACTGTTGCTGAAACTCTATCCATTGAGGGTCAGAATCTAGGACTCTCTTCTTCTGGAACTTCTCATGGAAGACCCACTTTTTCCATGCGCGACTAGCATCGTGCTTGCGAGTGGATTTGATGAGGTAGTCCTGGTAGTTATCTGGGAATTTCAGAAATGCTGGCAGATTACCGGCCAATCTCCTGCGCCCTATTTCGTTGAAGATGTGCTCAATAGCCTCCTTGCGGCCAACAGTGAACCCCTTCTGAGGACCTTCTGCATGACCGGTGTCGTGGCTCTCTGCTACAGTGGCACTGACCTTCTCCCTGAAGCAGTTATTTGCACCAGACAGGAGGCTATCCAGCATAGCTCGCTCTTCCTGGCTATGGAGGTTAAATACGGCAGCCCACTTCCCGACCATTAGTAGATCTTTGGGATCGACCCTCGCCCTTTGGAGAGCTAGAATAACAGGACTGTTGGTTTGGGCCACAGGTATGTTGAGTGCCCTGCCCTGGGTGCTGCCAAACTTCCGGTAGAGTATCCGAGTCAGGAGTTCTGTTGTACTACGAGCTGGCGCTCCTTCCTCTATGGCAGCCAGTATCTCCGCATCAGACAGAGGTGTAACCTTGCCTCGCTCGTGGATAATGTTGATGTCATGAAGCAGTCCTCGGACCCTGTCACAGTGGCACAGTGCACGCCGTGGCTGTCATGCTGACTGTCATGCCGACTTGTCCAGCTGCCTATAGAAAATCTGCTGGAGAAGTTTACCAAAGCCGTTTAAAACCTCTATATACCCAGACCTTAAAGTTGCTGCAGTATGTGCAACATGCAGATGGGGCCATTGAACCCGCGACATCACACCGCACTGAACCTTGGAAGGACTGCCTGGCGGTCATTCGACCCAGTATACATGATGAGAATCCGTTGTCCACTGCTGGGAAGTACATTGACTTTGCAATCTCGGCACAGATCCATGAGATCAAGAGCACGACACTCGAGTTCAAGCTTCAGAGCACAATAGAACAGACGGTAGAGCTCCCGCAGGTTCTGAACAGGTGGGAGATCGTGCAGAGCAACAGCACCGTGGACACCACCTATGTGAACGATGAGTACTAAGTCCTAGGTCTGCTGGCTCATGGCCCAACCTCATATGTGAAGGGAAAGGGGGTACTACGCTGTGGGGTGCAATGAGGGGTTCATGGAATTCGAACTACGGGCAGGTGTCGAGAAGCCTGTGGCAGTTCCACTCTTAACCCTCCTCGAGAACACACATGTGAATCCGGCTGCCATGCAGGATAGGCTGTTCCTCCGGGTGTACACTGAGCAGCTCGCAGATGCGACGATGAATGCTCCAAGACTTCATGTCTGGCATGACGAGAATGACTAGGAACTGAAGCAAATGGGTTCCAAACAGCGGATCATGCATGTGGAGTGAGAACACCAGCCGTTCCAAGCCACAGCTAACCAATGGGTAGAGCTGACATTGCATCATGGTGCATCGGATTGTGTCGCTGTTGCAGTCCTGGTTCAAAAGGGAGGCGCCATCCAGCAGGTGGATAAGCTAGACGACTTCAACCTTGTGGTTGCTGTGACCAAGGTTCTTGGTGAAGTACGCGAGCTGGCTGACTGCCACCTCTACAGACAGAAAACTGAGTCATATGCACTTCTGTGACTAACCAGTGGAAGCGATGACCTCGAGTCGGCACTCGAGAGCCGTCACCACCTTGGGGGCAGGAACATCCCACCTAATCAGGGCAACTGGATCAGCTTCAACATCGGAAACCTCCTAGCTGGGACTTGGCCATTAGGTGTGACGGTACTTTACTTTGGCTATGCTAAGGTATGCATGTCGAACACATCAGGTATTCAGCTTGAGCATGCGTAGAGTATGACTCCTGTCGTCACCGCTGCAGCTGCCACTGTGTGGCAAGCTCTCGTGCAGGAGCTATACTTCTATCAGCTCTCGCTCCTCGGTGGACTGCTAGACATCTCCAGAGACACATGTTGTCCCTGTAGGTGTCGAGGGCAGTCATACTCTTCTTCTATCGTAGCCAGTCTGGAAGGGGGCCTGTCCCAAGCAGAGGTTGGCAGTCGATGACAGCCCTGACCTCAACGTTGATTGATCGAACGAAAGCCCACTTGGTGTTGGGTCGATCGATATTGCCTGTGTCGAGGCTGGCTTGCTCTCTTGCTGCCACCCAGTCCTGAGGTGCTACTATCGTGTTCAGCCACGGGCTCCCTGGAGCATTCTTGTGGAAGAGCATCACCCTACCGTCTTCGATGTGACGGATGCGATAGGTATGGGTGTTGCAGAGGTAGAAGGCATTCTGGACAGTCTGCTGTATCTTTTGCATGATCTGGCCTGTGAGGTCTTCTTCTAGACCTCGGAAGAATGTCCAGCATACTGACCGGCGTCCTCTATCCTCTGTCTCCCTTTTGCTGATATGCTGGTCGAGAATGTGTTCGCCTTCTCGCCTGATGCTCTGGGCTAAGGGTTCAGATCTCGGCCCCCTCATCACTCGGTTAGTGATCCTGCATAGGAGAGGTAAGCGCTCCAGTGGATGGTCCACCCTCCACCTCGCTACAGTCTTGGCTCGCAAGCTAGCAGTCACCTCCTCGTCCAACTGACGAAGCTTACGTATCCACTGTACTTTCTTGCGGGGATTCCAAGGATCATCTTTGGTATGCACTGGAAAACTTCCCGTCTTCATTGCCTGGGAGAGTCGTTTCTGCCACTCCTCGGCACGGACCTGTCCGATCATCTGGAGCAGGTCGCCTTTCTTGGCCTTAGAGTAGCCTCTAAGGCCGAATTGCTTTGCACCAGCGCGAAGTTGTGCAACAGTAATCATGGTGTATGTCCCTGTGGATGCCTGTCTCTAAATGGGCGTTCAGACCCTATTATGTGTGGTGATCAGTGCCTGTGGGGTGGACCGTTGTGTCGATGTGATGTGGATGCTTGTCTCTAAATGGGCGTTCAGACCCTATTATGTGTGGGGGATCACAAGGCGACACCTGTGGGTGGCCCGTCGTGTCATGTGATACCGTCAGAGACTATGTGTGAGAGAGTGTATGCTTATATTGTACCGAGAAATCACTTTATTCTCGTCGTTCTTGGTACCAGTCAGGACCAGAATGAAGCGAGAATTTCAAAACTGTTTACCATTTTAAAATCGGACCATAAATGGCCGAGTTATCCACAAGTGCTAATAGTGAGATTTGGACCTGTGATTTTAAGCTTGCTAATAATCCAATGCATTACCTACCTCGGCCATGTATTAGTAATTAAAGCTGATAAGTTATGTGTTCTCATTGCTGCGCTACATGTGTGAGATGTGGTCGATGTTCAGGAGCTGATACGTGGGAGTAGTGCGTGCATTGAGAGGTTGGTGGGCCAGGGATCACTGCATTATTTCTTGTTTCTACTCTTGTTCCAACTCGATAGCAGCATCCACATCAAAACTGCAAACCGTTTCTAAATAATTCATATTCTTGAAGAGTTTGTCCATCGCTATCACAGTCATCTGAGTTAAATAATCGGAGGGAGGGAGGGGGGAGGGAGGGAGGGAGGGAGGGAGGGAGGGAGGGAGGGAGGGAGAGAGAGAGAGAGAGAGAGAGAAAGAGAGAGAGAGAGAGAGAGAGAGAGAGAGAGAGAGAGAGAGAGAGGCCAGCCACTGGCCGGTATCCTGAGGAGGTTCTCCCGGACATGTGGGATCCGCACGGGAGTTTTATACACATGTTTCAAATTCCTATGCCCCCGGGATTGAGAGGGCGGTGGGGGCCACGGATCGCCGAACGGCGGCCAGTTGAGGGAGGTGGTATCATTTTGACCACCTATTACTACTATAGCGAATTCTGCGTGTCGACCAATATTTGTAAAGATAACGAAACACTATAGTTGAGAGTAGATAATTATTGTGTCATATTCCTGTATTATTGCTGGAACATTCTAGGCATGTGGACAGCGCAATTAATGTCGCCTATCATAGGTTAGAATCGCTTAGATCACTGATATACAAGTATTTGGATCATGGACATTATCTAACAATGTGTCTTTATATTTGAACGCGATAGTCTTAGGCCGCGTTCTCACTAGAAAGTTAATGGGGAATAACGCCTTACTTCGGTATGGTGTGATTGCTGATTACGTCTCTGGTGAGAACGCGGCCTTGATTTCAGATGTTCTGTTTAAATGTTACCATTTTCGATAGGCCTACTGTGTCACACATCGATATATAAATGTATAAACATCCCAGTTTCCTTGTAACACCGATAGAAACTTAGAAGAAATCAATTCGCCAAATATCTACGGGGAAGGGAAGTATGCAATCTGTTAGCGATTAAACTGTCTGATCTTCAGCATGGCCATTTACATCAATACTAGCGATCAATATGCTCAGACAGTTATATAGCGTCAAACACACCAAAATTGTCCTCAGAGTATGCTACACGGGTGTAGGGCCGGGTGGGTGGAGTGAAGACTGGTAGCCAAGTTGAATCACTGTTATTGATGGTAGTTTCTGGCCATTAAAAAAAATAAGCTAGTAAATAAAGGGATTCATTACAAGTCATGACCTTCTATTTGTAGCTAATCTTTGTATGTGCAATTTAATCGGCCCTGGGCCAGGGTGTGTGTGGACAAATCTGAGGGCAGAGAGAGAGCGAGAGAAAGAGAGAGAGAGAGAGAGAGAGAGAGAGAGAGAGAGAGAGAGAGAGAGAGAGAGAGAGAGAGAGAGAGAGAGGGAGGGAGAGGGAGGGAGGGAGGGAGGGAGGGAGGGAGTAAATTAAACGATGTTGTGGGTGATGCTTTCAGTCATTGTTTCACACTATATTTCAAGGCAATGACGCACATACACATTTGAATATTTAGGAACAAAGCAATCATGCAGGTACACGTTTGGATATTTAGTAATCATTTTTTGGTAATTACATGTATGTTGTAAAAGTCCCATTATCTTCAATATGTTCTCTTGAAAATGTTCTCCAGTCAATCTCAGCCCGCTCCCCTCCCCCACCCCAACCACTTTTCCCCACATTCGTTGAAAAAACTGGGAGAAGAAGGAGATCTGTAGAGACATTAAAAAAAAATAACCATATGCTGTACGTGTCCCTACCTTCCACACCCCCCCCCACACACACACACGCGTGCGCGCGCGCACGCACGCACGCACGCACGCACGCACGCACGCACGCACGCACGCACGCACGCACACACACACACCAGACTCACCCATCCACTCCCAACTGCATAGGGTCTCTGTGCTTGCCAGCCCAAGGCTGTAGACAAGGGGTATATGTAGATACCTAGACATTTTAGCAAAGCGAACAAATAATAAAATTTCGGTAAAGCTGATGCATCTTATTTAACTCCGGAAATTTGGGATTGCAGGAGAGCATTCAGATAACAAAATTTTCCGGCAGCCACACCCTATCCCCCACCCCACCACCACCATCCCAACCCCTGTCCGTTGGCAGGCGGTCCGAGATGTGGGATTATATATATATATATTATATGTGATTGCGACGTCAGCGGACAAGTGACGTATTTTGCTCATGACGTCAGACGCTTGAGACACAGATCAAATCCTTATCTTGGTACTGAGATTGAAAGTGATAATCTAAATCTTAACGTGTTAAGCTGTCCGATCCTGAAGATGAACTGAGATAGCAATGACGATGACGACTGGATTGATCGCTTGATGGCTCCTGGCTACAATCCCGTAACGGTCTACACACATATTGATATCGTACACTCAGGCATAATTCATCTCATTGCCACAACTCGTCACTGTAAAGCAGCAAAACTCATTAATATCTCATCTTCAGCAGATCACAGCCACCGTCTCCAACCATATCCGTCAGCTGACATGTTCTTTATACAACAATTACACGCAGGTCCATCTTTCCTTCCTTCAGTCGTGCCTGCATGCCTGTCTGCTTGCCTAGTGTCTAACTACCTGCCTGCCTGCCCCCTGCCTGCCCGGCAAAGATGGTTGTCTATCAGCAAAGGCAAATGTTGCGGGGTTGGTGGTGGGTTTGACGCAAAGACAAATGTTGCGGGGTTGGTGGTGGGTTTGACGCAAAGACAAATGTTGTGGGGTTGCTAGTGGGTTTGATGGTGGGGTCAGTGCTAGAGGAGGATGGGTTTGTTGGCCGTCAGCAAGAGCAATTACTGGTCTCGGCTAAGAGAATGTGAACATCTTCAGGTCAAAAGAGTGAATTTCTAGTACAACCCTCTCTCATAAGGGGTAAACAACCCACAAGCATTGCCAACTTATTGTTAAAGACAAATGATAAATCATATAATACAGAGGAGTATTGGATGCTACCCTAATTTCTCCTGTGCTGTTTTACGAAACATCTGGAGACTCCTGGCTTGAAAATGGGATAGTTCTTCAAAATGTGTAGTCTTGTTTCAAGGCAATGCACCGTGGTGGTAAAGGGTGTGTTTGGGGTCCATTGTAATTTCACTGGGTGTACATGGTTAATAAAGACAACAGAATGCCCCGCCAATTTCTAGCTAAGCTCTGCCCGCGCTTTGCCAGTGTTGGTATCAA